>LOEQ01007394.1:40104-55355 GCA_001685075.1 Bramus lutescens | reverse complement strand
AATTTTTGCCTGGCAATCTTGCCTACTTCCGATATCCAGGAGGATAACTACGTTTTTTTCTTTAGGTTCACCTTCCTATTTAGCTTCTCTAGGATCATGAATTATAGGCTCAATGACTTTTATTCATGGCTAGAATCCAATAATTTTAAACAACCAATTTTATACTCCTTGAAAAGACTGTATGTGGCTTGATAAAACAAAACATTAAAGGTACACATTTATACTTGTTTCTATTAAACCTTTATCATAAGAGCAGCACATATATGTTTGTGTGACATTATCTTTTTATTCTTGCATTTTTCTTGAGGGAGTGATCTATATAAGTAGTAGCTGCAGAATAAATGGGTTCATAAATTCTAGTTCACAGTCAGTTTCACAGAGTACCATTTCTAGGTTCAACCAACCTTCTAGATACACTTGATAAGCTTCAGTTATTTTATTAATTTTTTTGTTTGGCAAAAGGCTGCTTTTTTAAGATTAAGTGAAAATTCAATATAAGCACTCACTGTGTAAGAACTCTTTCTAGTTGTCTCTGAATTACTCACAGTATTAAATGCATTTTTGGTAAAATTTTTGTATTTAGAAGTTTAGAGTTCTTGTTCTTTTACAGATAGCAAGAATTCCAACATCAATAACATTTGATAGTATGATTTTCCCTGAAATATGGATTCCTCAAAGTATGCCACATGATTCTTAGTGGTATTGTTTTTATTGCAGAAGTGACAATGACTCTTAAATCTAAGTGATTGATGAAAAGAGAAATTGCATTCCAAGGACACAACAGTTGAAAATTGGTGGCGACTACAGGGTAATTGAAACCTACCTAGATAACCTGTATAGCTGAAAAGACGTGGATGATTGTGTTTATGCATGTAGGATTGGGATCCAAGGATACTGGTCATTGAGTGTCTTTGTATGCTATTGTATAGTCTCCAAGTGTCATTACAAACATAGGAGCCAGTCACAGTCATGCCTGTGTACTATGGTAGGCTCAACATACAAGTCAGGTGTGGACCAAGTGAACACTGCAGCAAAAGAGCCATGCAGAACAACACAGCTTATCAGACTCCTGAGCTGATACCAAGATTTCAGGAGAAAAAAAGTTGTTTGTTTAATTTGAACAATACCATGATATGTGCTCAGACATTAAAAAGAATTTTAAACCTTCAATGTAAATTTATAAAGTGCAAGTTCCTGGGGTGTATAAACATTACAGTACTTAAAAATCAAGAAAGAAGGGAAAATGGCTTGAGAAAATCAGGAAAGAATGGGACATTAAGCATTTATATAAAAAAGTTATTAGTCACCTGGCTGGATTTAGACTCTTTAGATTGGATACCATCTCTAATTTTCAGTTTTTAATTCATATTTTGCTTTTATATTTATAATTATATTCTGTATTGCTTCTAAAGACCATGAGCCCACAACGCTGATTAAAAAAATTATTTGAAATTATAATTCTGAAACATATTCACCTCAAAGTGGCTACTTTAAAAGCTGGACATCTAAACAAAATAACTTCAAAATTCTGAAAATCCTATTAATTTAAGGAAAAACAAAAACCACCGAAGTCAATAGAGTTTTGCCACATGGATGCCAAGAAGGTCACATGACTGTGACTGTTTACTCTGATATGAACCACTCATAGCATCAGTGATGTCCTTACATTGTGGTCTCTTTATAAAGTGGCTTTATTATCAGATTGCAAAGTCTTAATATTAAAAAGTCTAATTTAAATAAATAAAAATTCCAAACTCTTACCTAAGAAAAAGCAATCACAATTATTTATATCAAGTTATGCAATATTGTAATAATGTTGACTAATTTATAATGATGAAATCAAAGGGTAATAGTATCATTAGTTTTGGTTAGAAATTTTAATTAGAACTAGTTGCTCATATTTAAAGCAGCATTTCACCTGATAGATTATCATGAAGTAAAAGTGTCTCCAATTAATTTAGACAAATGTCCTCACATGATTTTGTTACCTTTTCTTATCTGAAGTGTAGTCATTAGGGAAAAATATGTCCATTTATATCAAGTATTGACAAACCGTCATCTGTGGACCAGTTCCCATGACCTGTTACACTAAAAACAGTTATTTAAGCATGCACCTAGAGTTTTCTAATACATACATACATATGCATATTTATTATATATAATATGATATATAGATTTTATATATATGGTATATGCAAAACTATAATGCGTACTAAATTAAGCACATTAAACACAGCAATCATCTCTTATAGCTACTTTTCCTTATCTTGTGATGCAGAGTTGGGGTTTATTAAGAAGTTTTTGTTCTTTTATATACTTACAGCTTAAGGAGAAGCCCTCAGGGTTTAGATATAATCAAGTGAAGATTTTTTTTAAGAATTGCCTTCTTTCATCATTTTTCTGCAATTTCTCATCACATATGAAGTATATGATGCAATAATTTTAGTTATAGTCCACACAGATTTATGACTAAGATAGTTACACCTTTAACACATGACTTCCTGACACACTTCTGTATAATCACTTTTCAGGTTTCTTCACAGTTAATCTTTGATGCTATATATGATATTATGCAGTATTCTCCTGCATTATTTTAATAATGATAATGCTTCTAAGTTATAATGATAATCTATAATGTTATAAATGACAGGACCCATTTTTATTATATATCACAATTTATTTACCCATCTATCTATTTATTGGTGAACAGTAGTTTTTTTTTTAACCCCACTGTTGTAGTGGATAAAGTTTCAGTGAAGATGAGAGAGGAAGTAATTTTCTGAACAGCTGATTTCATTTTAATTTTTTTTCTTTTTTATTGAAATTAGATTTTTTCATACAATGTTTTGTGCTCACAGTTTTCCCTAAGCTTCTCCAATAGTCTACCTACCTCCCCTCCAATCTTAATCTTTCTCTGTCTCTCTACATCTCTATCCCTCTGTCTCTCTCTGTCTTTGTTTCTCCCTTCCTCTCTTCTGCCTCTCTCTCCTTAGATAATGTGTAAGCCTATAAAAAACAATAATATAATAAAATGGAAAGAAACAAACTGGAATAGAAAAAGACAGACAAACACAAGAAAATATTCCAGGACAAGGCACATAACATATGTTTGTACAAACAGGAATCCTATAACAACCAAAGCCAAGAAGTCATATTTAAAATGACTATTAATGTTAAATTAAAAAAAAGCCCTGACAGAGCAGTGTATCAGAAAATTTCCCGATATATACAAACAAAGATTTAAAAGGTACCAAGAAGAAAAAAATTTCCTGACAAAGCATGATACGAAGAACTTCCAAAGGTGCCTTTGAGTCAAAACTAAGTTTTTCTTTCATGAGTAGTTATCAGTTGGATATATCTTCTAGGGTAGGGATCAGAGACTGTGTCCATGTCTCCTTTCAGCTAGGACCCCATCTGGCTTACACCCATGAAGATTGTGTGCATGCCACAATGTCTGTGAGTTTATAGGTACTTGGGTGCTGATGTGTTTAGAATGCTTTGTTTCCTTAATGTCGGACACCCTCTAAATCTTTACATATCCTCTTACTCAGGGTTCCCTGAGTTGCGAGGGGAAGAATTTCATAAAGACATACCATTTAGAATTGAGTGTTTTATGATTTCTCACTCTCTGCACATATTCCAGCTCTGTATTTGTTACCATCTACTACAAGTTCTAGCTTCTCTGGTGACAGCTGAGCAAGTCACTGACCTGTGAGTATAGCAGAATATCATTGGGAGTCATCTCTTGCCTTTCAAAGAACATTAATTTATAGTCCCCCCTTGGTCCATGGCTCACTTAGTTTCAAGTTCTTGGCCAACTAAGTAGAGTCAGGGTCGGGTTCTGTCTCATGGGCTGGAACTTAAATCCAGTCAGATATTTGTAGGTAAATTCTACAAGATTTGTGCCACTGCTACACAAGATCACCTTTCAGGCAGGTCAATACTGTAGATCAAATTGTTTGTAACCAGGTTAATGTTTCCCTTTCCTCTTTGTTTCTGTGAAGTATACTTTCCAGACCATGGACACTGGTCAGTATGGATGAAGGCTCTAGCTGGGAACCAGCTCTTCTTCTCTGTGTTCAGAAGAGTTGCGTAGGTGAATCAATAGAGCCTTACTGTCGGTTTATGGAGAGAAAACAATAGCCTCACAATTGCAGGCTTGTTTGAGGGGTTCCATGGAGCCACTTTGGGCAATACCTAGTTTAGCTATAACTCACTCCCATAACTTGACATTTCCTTTGGTGACATGAGATGGGGCTTTGTCTTCCCTGTTATTTGGTGATTTCGTTTAGACTGCCTCTCTCTATGTATGTACTTTAGAAAATTCCTACTCAATTAGGTTCCCGCATTACTTCTCAAATGGCCCTTTGTTTGGGCTGTCACCCCTTATATTCATTCTCTTGTACCCCTTTCCTCCTCTTCCCTGTTTCATCCTACTGTTCCAGTCCCTGTTCTAGTCCATACAGGAATATCTATTTCCCCCTTCCTATTATATATCAAGAGTAGGGGTTGCTGAATTAAGTGACTGTCTCATCTTTAATTTCTTTGGAAAGTTTTATAGAGTCTTCCTAAGAATGGCCACACTGACTTATATTTCCACTAAATGTGTATATTTCTTTTTTCTCTTTCCTAAGAATGTCCATACTTACTTGCATTTCCATTAAAAGTATATATTGTTTTCCTTCTCTGTATCTAATAAAAAGCTAACACTTTTAATTCTGATCCTTCCAAATAGTCATCTGTATTGGAATAAAACTGACTCTGTCTGTACTGTACTATTACGGATACTCTATATTGTGTTGCCGTTGAGAAATTCAAAAGACCACGTACTTTCAAAGCCTAAACTATGAACCCTTTGGTCCTTTTTAGATAATCCTTGCAGATGCATATCTTAATTCCTTATCTAACATGCACACGTATATTACAGTAGTCTAAGCCATGTTTACCTGTCTTAAAACTATTTTGACTTTTACCAGGATACCCGATTTCTAGTGAGGTGTTATTTTTGTCACTGATTCAGTGTGACAAGCTGGAATAGTATTTGAAATCTGGTTTTGTTCTTTAAACTTGGAAGTAGGTAATATGTTCCAGACCTTCAATTTTTAGCCTCATTAACTGCTCCCTTTGTATGACTCTTTTAATTGCACCCAATATGGCATAAATACAGTTGCAGTTCTATATTCTGGGCCTATTGGCACACTCTTTTTTCTCCTGTGTTATATTTTTTCAAGGCTGTAGGGTTTTTTCTACCTAAAGCTTACCCTTCTGTACATGATGGATGTTGTCAGAAAATTCTCAGTGTGTGAGCAGTCTCCCGTGAAATTATGGCATTTACCTAGAATATAATCCAATGTATCTTCCATAAATCTTTAATCAAGTATATAGCTTGTTGTGTTTTCCAGTTAGCATAGAAAATTTAAAGCCATTATTTCATGCTGTTTTAATCCATAAAATAGAGGGAAGTGGTTGTTATTTTATCCATCTGCAGTAAATGAGGTAATTTTAACAAGGCTCAGAATAAATACATTGAATATGATACCCATTTTTCAGCTGGACCTGGCATCCAACTTCATGAATAAAATAGATGCCATTTATCATATGGTGATAGTCATACACATCCTATTTATCATGTTTGTAAAAGAGTAAGTTATCTCTTGGAACTGTTTTTTATTGCTACATAGAGATTATAGAATATGAATCTATTATAATCATGCTAAGCATATGCACAGAAAATACTTATTTTAAGTTCATCTTTAATTTTATAGGAACATATATTCACTGCTATGCAGTTTTAAAATGTTGACATGTTTGATATTTCAAAACTGTTTTCATCAGGAAGAATTTATAACTCTGTCATTGTGTTAAATATCTGTTTTTAAAAATATACTTAAAAACTATAAATCTTAAATTTATCAAATTTAAAGAAACTTGAATTAACCCCATGGCTTACTTGACCATTTTTTTGCTAGTTTCTTAAGAAACTGTGTTATTTGAACATTTTTCATTAAAGATAGTATTATTCCTAGCTTAGGTGTGTATGTTCCACACCCACACTCAGGGAGCTAGACCAAGAGAATTTTGAAATTGAGGATCGCCCGGTTGCAACATAGCAGGAACCTGTCTTTTTAAGGGAAGAGAAAGGGGAAAAGACAAAGATTATGTTTGGAGTTTTAGCTTAATTAGCATCTAGTTACTGAACATCTCTTTTTAATAAGCACTGAAATGCCGTCAACACATAGCTTCAATAGAAAGACTATGCAGAGACTATCAAGACTGGTCCTTCTAAAAACCTAGCTGTCTTTTATCAACTCCAAAGTCAATGTATTTACACTGAAGTATTCAGTCACAGAAATTTTCTCAGTAACACATACTTCATCAGTTTGTAATATCTCCATAGAAGAGGAGGAGACATACACACAGAACTTTATCTGCAAAGAAATACAGAGAATAAGAGGTAGAGCAAGGACTGACATTAACCCCTGATTGCCTATGCCCTGGTAAAGGACACCAACAGTATTACTTATCTATGAACAACTTAAATTCAGAGAATGTACTAAAGCCTAACACTTTAGACTCAAAAAGGGTTTCAAAAAAGAATAAAAGGAAAAGTTTTGAATTCTATAAAGAATGGGTAATAAGACAGTCACATTTTAGTGTTAGAGATTTGCTAGTGTCAATCAAGAACCTCCCAGGCTGAGCCTTGGTTTCTGGCAGACATCAAGCATGAAATGTCTATGTGATTGAATAACTGCATTAATCAACTGATCTCAAAGATCAGTAGGCAGACTTTACAGAAAACATATCCATACCCAGATTGCTGCTGACACTTGAAATATATGGAAACTAAAATTGTGACTCTTGAAAGACACAAAGATAGCTTTAATTTTACCAGGAATTCTTTAATATGTAGGTAGTATTTCTCTTTTTGGAAGTACTTTCTCCTAAATGTAATTCAGCCCTAAAATTGAAGGACATTTTCCACCATGGTATCTCCCCTGCCAGGTAAGTAGATCCAACAGTTTTCAAATGTAGCATTTTTACCTCTGTTTTAAAAATATATCCATGACATATGTGGTTATTACACAGATATTTTTATTAAGCATGAATCTCTTACGTTTGGAATCTGAGATTGTTTCATAGAAAGGAGACTTCTACATACCATGCCCCTATTATAAATTGTGTCTAGTAAAACACTCCTTCCTATTTAGGAGTGAGCATTTTCTAAAACCAGCTGTTTACCTCACATAATTGTAAATGAGATCATAGTTGGGTCTTATTCACCACTCATCCAGCAATACAGAGCACTAAGTAATTTGGCTGACTTCTCAAAGAACACGGCTTAAAAATTAAGGAAACTGATGAATGCACTGATGAATGTGTTCTAAGAGAAACACCTGACACCACTTTATTGTTTAAGAATATTGAGATAATGGATTCCAAGGAACTGCAACTACCCAAGGACTCTCATACTGAAGAAGAAAGAAGGTGGTTCATGGTGTCATCCAGAATGGCAATATGTCTGCGAGGAAGAGATTTCAAACAATTCTGACTTAACAGACCACACTGAAGGACAGACTGGAACAGGCACAGAGATGGGTGACTTTACCTTGATGAGGACTGCTTAGCTATGCATTCCTCTTCCCTGTTAAAGTCTTTATGACAAGACCAAAACCATAGACTGTAGAGACAGATATAGAGTGTCACTGAGATCATTATTTACACCTCCTCTCAATGTAGTCCTGTTGAATAAATGTCCTTTCTCCCCTTTTTACTATTTATTGTCTCTTTAGTTGGCCTTTTAAAGATGGGTGGCAGAACATAACTTGCTGTTGATGTCAGGTTTAGTATCTCTGGTTATAAGAAATCCATGGGTCTGCAACTAAAATTAGAAAGTTTTTTTTTCTTAAATGATCCATTAACTCTTTACCTCCAGAAACTCCAAGTAAGAAAATAGAAAGTGAGAGAAATCTCTGAAACTGTGGGGAATGGAAAACTTTAACATGTGTAGAAGATTAATGATTCCCAAGAACCAGCTCAACTTTGATAGATATCAGTAAAGAAATGCAAGCCCCTTTAATGGTTGCTATTAATAGGAGGACAATAATAAACACCTTCTAACTCCAGAAATGAAGTTTATATATCAAAGAGAAGTACAGTTTTAAAAGAAACACTAAAAAAGTGTTTGCAACAAACGAGTCTTACACACATTGCTTTCTTGTAAATAAAAAAATACTTTACAAATTAAATGATTTATGTGTATATATAATTATTTATAAGACTCCAATATCAGTGTTAATATTAAACACAGTAAACACTTTAAAAGTACTGGATATATACATGTAATGTTAAACTACACACTAAAATAAACTTAAAAAAATATGCAGCCTTGGTCTTGGACTTTAAGATTGGTGGTTTAGAAGGAGATGACATAGTTGCAAACTTAGGTGTGATTCCAGTTTGTGGCTGGTAAATGTCTCCAAGAGAATTAATGAGGAGACTTCAGAAGAGTTTACATGAAAAGGCTAATGTTTCAAATTGGATGAGTTTCCAATTAAAGAACAGAGAATTCCAGACAGAGGAGATATGCATGAGGATATGATATAGGATTGAATCATAGACTAAGAGACCTGTGAGACTGTATCTCTTTATTGATAGTAGTATCAATAGAAAGTAATGCTATAGAACATGATGGACGAGAATCACACTACCTACATGTGTGTTTCTATAAAAGTATAGACTTTTACAATGTCTCACAAGAAGTTATAAATAAATTGAATTTGGCGCTTAGGTTTGAGGTTCCAGCAGACATTTGTTATGTGGCATTCAAACCCAACCAGATGAACAAGGTCACTTACGGAAAGAGAGAAGGTCACACTCAGACCCATGAGGACACCGATATTTAGAGTTCCAGTCTTTACAGAGCAGTCAAGTAATATAAGAAGAGAAAAATGTCCATCAGTTTTATCAATTTTGAAGTCATTCTTAACCTTTGCCAGTGCAGTTTAAACATATACGATGAAAAGGGCAGGCAAGAAGGGGGAGGAAATCAATGAGAGGAGGTGATGCTGTTTTGCTTGCCCTGCATGCTCTCGGGGCTTAAAAGGGCACTTGATCTACAAGGAACATTTGCCATTTGTTTGTATTTTCATTGACAATGCAAATCATTCAGTAAGACAGAACATACAAACAACAAAGAATAATGTTCATAAGTGTTCACAGGCTGAAAATGCCTAAACATGAAGAAGACCCCGTGTGTCTCACAAAAGTCTGCCAGCCACTTTGTTTATGGCCAGAGATGCCTCAGAAAATAACAATATACAATGTTATATGAAGTATGATATTTATGTGTGTGTGGGATTGATGATAAACTTACACTACTGAGAAACAGTAATCAGGATTTAAGGATGAGTCTATACCATGCTGGCTTTCAAAAAAATTTATTTGCAGTTTCCCACAAAGACTTTGATTGTAGGGATGATTAAAGCGGTCTTGTTTCACATGCAAGCCTATCCATTGAGCAGACATTTGATTTAAAAGAAGACATTAGGATGAAGAGTAATAACAAATGTTCTGTTATAATAGCCTGGGCATATCCTTACAAAATGATATTTTACCAAATTTATTTTTTTTCTGAATTTTTAAAGTTGTGCTTTCATTAGTCATCCAATGCAGAGTAAAAATATTCATGTTCTCTGTCATTCTGCCTTCCTTATACATCAGTGAAAGACCATTTCACAATTTAGAGATTAATGTGTTCAAGTTCTAATATAGAATGTGGTACTTCTCTTCCATCCTACTTTTGACTTTTGGCTTTGTGGCCTCTCTAAACTTCAATGAAACTATATCTGTAAAGGTCTAGTAATGGTGGCTCATGATAAACATTATATTCTAATATAGCCTTCAAGAGTGGCTAGCCTAGGGTGAGCTTTGCCATTTCTATATAATGTCTGGCATAAAATATAACTGTGCTAGCCATGGACTCATGCAGTGAAGCCCTTCCTACAAAAGTAATGATTCTTTAATATTCAAGCTCATTCCCTTTAGAGGCAAAACAAACATCAGACAAACAAAAAATTAATTTTGTCATGATTTTTTTCTTGTTTTTCTTTTTAAAATTCTGCCTGGGAGCTTGAAAGATAACTCAGTGATTAAGATCACTGACTATTCTTGAGAGGGATTTAATTTCAACTCTTAGTACTCTTATGGTGGCTTTCAGCCATCAGTAAGTCCACATAATGCACACACACACACACACACATAGGCATGCATATATATATATATATATATGATAATTGAAATCTTTTTTTAAAAAATCAGGATAATTTTAATCCAACTGAAAGAATCCCAAGTTACCTGACTGCAAAGAGACTGACAACTGACTTTTAGTTCATTTCTACTATAAAATACTTATGTTAATAAAAAGATTAATAATTTGAAATTACTTACTAAATATTTATTAGTATGCTTTCTCATTAGCAAAAGTATGTTTTTATGCAATTTTAATGTCATTTTCACAAAGCTAATACCATTGCATAATCCAGATTATGAATTTTAGTACTTCTGGGTTTTTTTGAGCTTCAAGTACCTTTATTAAGTAATAAAAATCTAAATATAGTGTGCATATTTTTATAATATTTTTATTCGGGAAATAAGGCCTTTGTTTGGAAGTGAACAGCATTTGTAAATTTCAAATCTCATGTGATGAGAGACCGATGGACTCTCCATACATGATGGAGCCTGTGAACACGTTCCTAGACTATGAACAAATTTTAACATCTGAAAATAGGTTGTTGATTATCAGGAATAGCTAATCTCTGAAATGTTTTTATTCCATCTTTGTCCTTCTTCCTTTTGCTAGTTTATATATTTTTTATTAAAGAAAAACAAAACTACTCCTCAAAGTTTTCCACCGAATAGAAACAGAAGGAACATTACCAAACTCTTTTTATGAGGCTAAAGTTACCCTGGTACCAAAACCACACAAAGACTCAACCAAGAAAGGAAATTACAGACCAATCTCATGAACATAGATGCAAAAATATGCAATAAAATACTGGCAAACAGAATCCATAACACATCAAAAAATTCATTCATCATGATCAAGTTAACTTCACCACAGTGATTCAGGATTGGTTCAACATAGGAAAATCTATCAATCTAATCCACCAAATAAATAAACTAAAAAAAAAACCCATGTGATTCTCTCATTAGATGCTGAAAAAGTATTCAATAAAATCCAACACCCCTTCATGATAAAGGTCTTAGAGAAATCAGGGATAGAAGGAATATATCTAAATATTATAAAAGCAATATACAGCAAGCTGACAGTCACCATCAAATTGAATCGAGAGAAACTAAAATTGATTCCTCTAAAATCAGGAACAATACAAGGCTGCCCACTCTCTCCATATCTATTCAACATAGATCTTGAAGTTCTGGCTAGAGCATTAAGACAACAAAAGGAGATCAAGGGGATTCAAATCGGAAAGAATGAAGTCAAACTCGCTATTTGCAGATAATATGATAGCATACATAGTGACACCAAAAACTCTACTAGGAAACTTCAGCTGATAAATACCTTCAGTAATGTAGAACGAGAGAAGATCAACTCAACTCAAAAAAGTCAATTGCCCTCCTATATACAAATTATAAAGAAGTTTAGAAAGAAAGTAGAGAAACGTCACCTTTCACCATAGCCACAAATAACATAAAATATCTTGGGGTAACTCTAACCAAACAAGTGAAAGACCTGTTCAGCAGGAACATTAAGTCTTTGAAGAAAGAAACTGAAGAAGATTCCAGAAAATGGAAAGATCTCCCATGCTCTTGGATAGGTATGATCAACATAATAAAAATGTCAATCCTACAGAAAGCAATTATAGATTCAATGCAATCCACATCAAAATTCCAGTACTTCTGCTTTTCATAATTTAAAAATATTGAAGTAGCTGAGAATTTAGACAGAGACTTACATATATAATTTCTTGTCTGTAGAATTACTGCTATAGAGTAGCTAATACAGCATAAAGCTATCTTAAGCGCTTAGACGATAGGCATGTACTTCACTTCGAGTTAATTTCCATTCTTTTTGTTTGTTTGTTCAATATTAATTGATTTTTATTGAAAAGGTTCACAATATATTTTGATCACATATATTCCTATCTCCCATCCACTCCCTAATGCTTCTTAACTCTGTACCCACCAACATTAGGTCCTTTTTCTTTCTTTCTCATTGAAAAAAAATATATATTCTTCAGGCTTCCATACTTAATGCTCTGCTTTCATAGTGCCAAGATCCACTTGGCTTAAATCCCCAAAGGTAAATAGAGCTATCATATCTTTGGCTGATATTTTAGGTTTTCTGTAAAATATTTTTACTTTATGTAATTCCTGGAAAGGCTTCTAATTAAAGGCAGTTATGATGCATCAGCTTCCCCACTGTTCTAATAACACTTGTATTTTACTATTTTGTTAAAGGCATAGAGACCATTGAACTCTTAAGTAGACAGTGCTCCTACTTACCTAACCTATTTCAGTGAGACTAAATGTCATAAAATTGTCACACAAAAGCACATTAATAAAAAATAGTACCAGATGTCCTGGGAGAATACTCACTGGGTGAAAACACTTGCTGTGTTAACCTTACAACAGGAGTTTGGTTCCCAAAATCCACAGCAAGACACAGGTGCAGGAGCATGTGTCTATTTCCCCAGCGCTCTTATGGCAAGGAAGAGAGGTGACACATGAGAATCACCCAGAAGCTTATAGGCCACCTAGCTTGGGATATATGGCAGGAGAGCAGAAACACTGAGAACTGCCTCAAAGGGTGAGAAGAAAGAACAACTTGTAAAAAGTTGTTCTCTGATCTATGCATGTACTATGACATGCTTACTACAGAAACACATGCATTTCCACACACTCTTGCATTTGCACACTCATATGCATGTGCATATTCATATATACACAAAGGTTTAAAAACAGAGAAAATGCAGTATGTTTCAGCATTTTATTAAGTTTTGCATCTCCCTGTAATTATATCACTGTTCTCATTTACAGAACGAAGTATCATATGAGATGTGAAGTTTGTTTTTTTACCTTCCACCAAGTTCCAGCCTTCTATTATATGCGTCTCATGGGAGCTCAGTGGAGAGATTTGCCAGCATATAAATCCCTGTGGACATGCCCTATTTATTCAGTGTTCCCTAGATCTTCTCTGCCCAAAAATTTTCTTCTGATGCTGTTGCTTTACTGTGATATTTTTAATGTTCTTAGCAGAAATACGGATGACCCTAGCCACAGAATTACTTAATGCAATCATTTGTCCCATGATAGTTGTATTTACATGTCTCTCCATTAACTGGAGAAATAAGTCTGGTTCTTGGATTCTATAAATGTGCTTTCCACCTTTTGAAAGAAATTTTGCAGGTGCGAATGGCATCTTGAGGAGCCCTGGCTAAGCTAGCTATAGACTTTCACATCTGAAATCAAGATTTCTGAGGTGAGGTTCAAAATGAATAATTGGTTATCCCTAAATATATTTATTTTCTTGTTTTTCTTTGTCATTGGTTCACCTTGACTTTAATATTTGGTAGGTGTAAACGTCATAAAAAGAAATTTAAAAAATCTCCGTGCTCATATTTATTGTATAAATATAGATGGATGCATGGCACTACATAGATGTGGATATCAGAGGACAATCTGACTGTTGGTTGTAGTAATAAGGGGAGCGGGCCTGCTTTCGTCCTGCCTGGCTCCCGCACGGCNTTTATTAACCAATGAAAGTAACACATAGGCAGATGACCCTCCTACATCAGTTGGTATTTACTTGCCACCTTTTTTGAGACGTGGTTTCTTGTTAGTCTCCATTTGTTTGCCAGGCTAGCTGGCCTTTCAGCTTCTGGTAGTTCTTCCATTTCCATCCCCCATCTCTCTATATGAACACGTGGAATACAGACGCTTGCCAGTCTCCGTTTGGTTTCCAGGCTATCTGGACTTTTAGCTTCTGGTAATTCTTCCATCTCCATCCCCCATTTTCCTATAGGAACACCTCGAATGCAGACAGTTGCCAGTATGTTGCATTTGTGTGCATTCTAGGAATGATAAATATGTCCTCATTCTTATGCTGCAAACAATATCTTTATCCACTGAGTAACCTCTTAAGCCTAACAAAGCTCTATTCTTAATTAGTAATGAGGAGTTTCTTCTAATACTTCAAGCATTATTTAAAAAAAAGATCCCAAAGTAAAGAGCCAACTTTACATAGTAATACACTGAAGATACCTGAGTTACAGCTCACATCGCCTGATGAGAAATACGTAATTTGCTTCCTTACTTGAACTTCCCATTTTTATCTTCAATATATTCCACTTCAAATTGGTATAACTGCAATTTCAGAATCTACCAATTCAGATCTACCAAAGAAAAATGGAATGTTATACTTGAGATTACTAACCTTCAAAATTTTAACACATACCTATTAACTTGGTTGGTTGTTAATATTATCTTAATTTTAACAGGTTTATTAAAGCAAATTTGCACATGAATATTTCTGTAATTTGGTACCTTTACAAGTGTATACTTTCCAAACTATCAGTATAATCATGATAATGAAAAATTTCCCTATCTTCAACTTTTTCTGCTCAAAGTTTCTTTTTGTTATTTTTGACTCCTACACCTCCCTAGCTTATCCAAAACCCCCAAGTAATTATCGTTCTGTTTTTGTAATTATGTATGATTTTGCCTATCTTCAAATTCTGCATAGCTAAGATCTGGCCGCTTGTACTGTGTTTTGAGAGAAGCCTGACAATTCACTTCATGTAAGTGTTTGGAGACGCCTCCAACTTCTACCACACAAACAAGAGGCTCCTGTCTACTGTAAGTGGTGTTGCTCAGCAAACCTGAAGCACTGTGGTTTTCATCATTGATTTAGTAATGAACCATTTGTTTTTGTCTTGTTTTGTTGTAAGTTTTGCAAATCCATACAAAAATTGAAAGTTTTTGTAAAAACAAAGACATCCATTTTTCATTAATGACCTTTTATTTGAGTATGTAGATTATATCTGAAGACAATGTCAAACTTGTAAAATTTCTAAAGTAGTTGTGCTCTTTTGTATTTCTATTAACAATTTTATATCTATAGATAGATATTTTACACCTATCTATATCAATTCTATCTCTCTCTATAGAGATATATCTATGTGGATAGATAGATGATAGATGATAGATAGATAGATAGATAGATAGATAGATAG
>LOEQ01007394.1:16752-37363 GCA_001685075.1 Bramus lutescens | reverse complement strand
ACAGGGCAGGGAACCCTGACTTCTCTTTGGACTGGAGAGGGAGGGGGAGGGGGATTGGGGAAGGGGAAATGGGAGGAGGGGAAGAGGTGTAAATTCTTAATAAAAAAATTTTAAAAATGTAAAAAAGTAATAAATTATATATCATGTTTACTCTTCAAAGCCTTATAATTATTATATACATATATAGTATAGCATTTGTTATATACAAATACTATAATCTGTTATTTATTTTCATTAAATATATAAATATTATACTTACTGTATATTTATATTAATTTTTTATATATTTAATAATGTTAACTATTCCAATGTATCAAAAGAGACAAAATAGTTGCTATTAATTTGTAGTTTATTAGTATGTTTATATGTTTATATGCAAATAAATGGAAAAATTACCATAAACAGATTTTCTGGTCTAATAATCGTAGAATGCTTCTGATATGAGAAGCAATCAGATAACTGATGTTTAATTTTTACAAATACAGGAAGAATGTTCCACAAATGTAATCAAACTGTATAGTCAAGATATACTGCCAGTTTGCACCTGTATACCACATGATGAAATATACTAATACATTCACCTGTAATGTTTTGTAGATATGTGCTGTGAATGAACAATGCTAAATAAGAAAAATCATAGTTTTTGCACTATATTTTCCAACCTGGGTGCTGAACATTTAAAACATAGTACAGTTAATATGTTCATAACTGAATGGCTAATTTTCTACCATCTTCAAATCTTCTTTTTCAATGTTCTCTGACTCAAACAATTTTAATGACTATTTACTTAATAACCTTTGTTAACTTTCTATAGAATGCATTCCAGCATCATACTATATTTATCTGGATGGCATTCTTTTTTTAATTTATTTATTATGCATACAATATTCTGTCTATGTGTATGCCTGCATGCCAGAAGAGGGCACCAGACCCCATTACGGATGGTTATGAGCCACCATGTGTTTTCTGGGAATTGAACTCAGGACCTTTGGAAGGGCAGGCAATGCTCTTAACCTCTGAGCCATCTCTCCAGCCCCTGGATGGCATTCTTGTACCTAAGCATCTGCCATACTTTTCCTTGATATGACTATGACTTAGTTAGAAAATTAAACATATATGCCCCCAGATACTTTGCATTAATGTAGGTGATATGTATATGGAGAAAAATTGAGAGAAGGGGGATTTAAAGAAAGACCTGTAAGTTGTTTAACTTAACTATATGGAAACTTGAGTATTGGTGAACAGCTCTACAAAATTAGTTAACTCAAGGGAGTACTAGAAGAGACCCAGAAATCTCATTGAGGATTCAACTTTAGCCTTACAGACATAAGAATCTTGGAGAAAAAAAAAACTGATAATAACCATTGAAAGGTGGAAATTTATGTATAGAGTATAGAGTAGATAGTTAGTAAATATTTAAGTTTTGGAACACCAACATATTTTTACTGACTAGAATTATAGACTTAAGTGATTGAGATTAATGATTAAAGAAATGTGGATTTCAATTTCCTCTCAATACTTTGTAAATCTTGTCATTTTTCAATAATATCTGTGTAAGGGATCAAGGCACTCTGGGCAAACACATGCTGTAATTGATTGATATGAAGGTGTAATAATCCTAAGGAGTATTATATAAGACAAGGGGACTCGTGTTTGGATTAACTGACTTTTCCTGGATCATAAAGCATAGAGAGGAAGTGTGCTGTTTGTAAACCTGTCACAAATGTGTATTTTTCCAAACTGAATCAATTCTGTCAGGGTCAAGGTATCAGAAGTTTTGAGAATTTCTGGTGTAGAGTCATGAGGGATGGTGTTGCAGATTAAATTATAGTTTCAAACAGACAAATAAATCTATGCTTCAGCAACTACTTTGAATTTTAATTATTGGTTACAGTTTGCACTTGCTATTAATGAAAACTAAGAAATATTAGTACTGACTTCTTATGAGCAGAAAAATTACCTTTTTCCTCCATTAATAGTGAATACTTCCTATAGAGGGTTCAGATGCATTTTTCATAATCCTCTTTACATATTTGTTGTTTAATCTTTATATAATTTTATCAATGGCTCAACTAAATCATGTTACCCTCTTCATAGGAAGAGTCACATATACACACATCTCTCCACTCAAACATGCAAATAGTTGATAGCTGGAGAAATTGTTGTGGCTTAAATCTTGAGCTGTTAGTGTTGTGTAACAGATTTATCAACATTGAGGGCTTACTGCCTACCTCAGTCACTTCCATGTAGTATGAAAAGGTCATTTCTTCAGGCATACATTCTACAAAAGAATTTACTCACCATTCTCCTTTCTAATGAGGCAATTCATTCGAACCTGTTTATCCCTATTCAAAATATTAGTTAGTAATCACTGACATATAGTATCTTCATTACAAACACTTTCTCAAATGATATGATCTTATACTTGTGGTACTCAGTCAATACCAGCATCCAACTGGGAACAAACATTTATAGATAGTTGCTGGAAGCTTACTTATTCCTGTAGAAACTCTTCAACCTTTGTGATTGTCAAAGCTACCCGAGTTGCATGTCTTTCCTTTATTTTTCCTCATTCTATTACATGATAGCAGGATAATATCTAATTTTATGCTGTTTTGTTAGTTATTGTTGAAAGTTACTATCTGGTGGTAGACTTTACTTGCTAAACTTTAATGCCCCCAAAATGATATACAGATGTATCAACATATACTTGCAGAAATATAGGTAATATAAAATGACTTCTCTGACCATTGACTTATAGTATTGAATAAACTATTTATATAAAACACTCAAAATCTTGATGTGAGCATTTCAGAAGTTAATCGCTCTGGCAGTGCTTCTTGGGATTTTCATTTAAATATTATAGCTAACCTATAGGAGAAGCTACCAATATTCCTTAATTCATCCTCATCCACTTAGCTGCCAAATTTTTTTCTTCTAGAGAAATGAAGTGGCTGCCTTGTCCATTCGTAATCTCATGCCTTTTGCACAAGGCCTATAGAGTCATAGGCAACCCATTTGAAATCAAAGTTTGAGTCATATAGGCTTTATAAATATTTATAGAAAATGTCCTTTATGGAAAAGAGAAGAGAATATATTATCAAATTCTATCATTGTGAAACAAATACCTTAGTTAAGTAAGGGATTAATTTGAGAACTTCCTATTAAATGCCAAGGGAATTATAAATTTAAGCATATATTCATTATCTTGACTTTCCTTATGATATGTATGGATAAATAGTCACTGATATATTATAATGAGCGATTAGTAAATTATAAACTGTGCTTGTTCTACAAACTATCAATATGCAGAGTGCTGTGATTATTTAATTATCAGACATATATTGTACTTTCATTGCTTGTTGTAGGTCTAAGATTCTGTTGACCATCCCCTTGGCTTTTCTTTTTTTCTGTCTTTTTTTATTTAAATAACCTTTATTTAATTTATTTTACATACCAACCAGTTTCCCCTCCCTTATCTTCTCGCTCCTCCCATTTCCCATCTACCCCATTCCCCATCCACTCTCCTCCATCTCCATTCAAACAGGGGCAGGCCTCTCATGAGCTTGCACAAAGCATGGCACATCAAGTTGAGGCAGAACTGATATCCTCCCCTTATATCGAGGCGGGGCCAGCATGGGAATAGAGAACAGGATAAATAACCTGCAATCCATAACCTAGAGAGGTTACATAACAAGGAGGTCCCAAAGACGGATGCGTGGATTTCCTTTAGAATTGGAAGTAGAAAAGTTCTCATGGGTAAACTGGGGGTGGGGTTGGAGGGATGGAAACTAGAGAGTGTTGGTTGGGCAGGCTGGTTGCAGGAGGCAGGTTGGAGGGCAGTTGGAGAGGGAGAGTAAGAAAAGAGACTTCTTAATGTTGGGGAGGTGTTTCAGGGTTAGGGAGAAACCTGGTGCCAGGGAAAACCCTGGAACCTACAAGGATGACCCCACAACTAGGACTCCTAGCAATAGTGGAATGGATGCCTGAACTGGCCGTCTACTGTAAGCAGATTGGTGACTTCCTTAACTGCTATCAGATATACTCTATGTAGTATGATGGAAGCAGAGGCAGAGATCCACAGACAAGCCCTGTGCTGAGCTCTGTGAGTCTTGCTGAAGAAAGGGAGGAGGGAGAGATTTTACCGCCCCTTGGTGTTTCTATCCAATAATTTGTAAGTAGCAACCTATGGGGTAAGGAGTACATTCTCCAGTCACCTCTAGGTTGCCATAGCACCTCTGACCTTGTGGCAGAGTAGCAGCTGAACACCACGAGTGCTAAGGCAGGCTTTGCTTTTCCAAGTTTTGTATCCCCTCAGGTACAAAGACAATAGTCTACTTGTAGTATACTGAGTTTTGTAGAAGTTCTCATCATCTAAAACTTGATGAACGGAACTTAAAATGCTTGCTGGATGTCATCTCGATTTTATACTTGCAAAACGTATGACCTTTACTATACCTCACAAAATGTAGGAGGGCTTCATTTAATGTTTGCCTCCTAGAATCCCTTGGATCAGTTCATTTAGCTAAAGGAAATATTGGTAAAGTGCATTACATTTTTATTCTCTCTCTCTCTCTCTCTCCTTTTTGTCTTTTGATAAATTAGAANTCTCTCTCTCTCTCTCTCTCTCTCTCTCTCTCTCGACTTTTGGATAAGGAAACACCTCCATTTGCTCTGGTACATTTCCATGTTCAGTTCTCTTTGTGGTATCACACATGGCTGGTGCTCAATAAATACTAAGAAGACATTTTCGTGAAGCCACCAGGGTCCTGGCAGATACAGTCTTGCTCCATTATTCCATTTATGCACTAGAAGGGGATTAGCTTTGCTGCTAAATCATATGCCAATGCATGTTGTCTTACACTGCCAAGCACACAACTGTTGATTAATACATATTAGCTGATAATGAACGTTAATTTCAATTTCTTTCTTGAGGTACATAAACAATGGCTATTTTTTGAGCCAAATATGCTTGTGGCTGTGAAGACTAACAACTGTGAGTAAAAAAAAAATATGGATTTAATAAACATTTTTAACCCTTACAAAGATGAGTTTCTAGAAAATAAAGAATTATTTTTGAAATAATCTTTGCAAATACCCACACCAATCCCATATAATTAAGAGAGAAAATTTATTCTTATTTTCTGATTGTATATTTCTTACTTCCATTCTTCACATCTTCACTGTTATATTCCCTTTTCCCAACTTGGGCAACATTTCGTAGTCCTTTTCTATTTGAAAATTTTCTTCTCCCGTTACCTGGGAACCATTCATCCACATGGACTCCCAAACAAGGATAAGACTTCAAAGTTCTCAAACAACTGTAATTTACTGGACCTCTGAATCCTTATGTATATGTTGCCCACTATACATCTAGAAGGTTCTATACATTGTTTAGTCTTTTTCTAAGTACATCATAAAACAATAGTGCTGGAAAAATATAATTGTTCAAATAGTAAAACAATCAGACAAGTGCATATTTATTGAATTATGATGGGACAGAAAACATGGTACTTACCATGCAAAAACTAACTTTGCCAGAAAATCTCCTTATGTACAATTCAATGTGTAAGGAGTAAACAAACAGACTACTCCTTAAACTAACTACTTACTCTGAGGTTTTTCTTTCTTTTTGTTATTTTTTATTAATTTAAATTATTTCTGAAATTCTTTGTAACCTTGCAAATATTAGTTCTTAAAACACAGTTATTTGACTTAGCATCCTTTTTATTGTCCTATACTTTGGCCTCTCAGTTTGCACCATTCCTAAGAACCTCATTCTATTGGCTCTAAGCTTCTGTTCAGTCTTGGATATAGTCCTTCGAACCCTCCAGTGTTCTGTTTGTTTGTTGCCAGGGCTGTAGAGCAGGAACCTTTCTGTTCTGTGACTCTCCATTTGGGGGAATTCTCCATACCCAGTGCTTGGGGTTCCTAAGTCGTTGTTAGAGTAGAAATTGTTGTTTCATCAAATATATTATTATTCATTTTTGTTTAGGAGTAGAATGTATAGAGAAATGCTTCCATCCATCTGCCCCTTAGCATTGAAAGTGATTGTTTTGTTATATTTATAAATAATTTTGAAGATGAGAAACTAAATGTCAAAAATTGAAATTTTTATTATTTTTTATTTTATTTTTGAGATTATAATTTAATTACATATACCCCTCCTCTTTCCTCCATCAAAATCCTCTGATACACCACTTCTCACTTTCTTTCAATTCCACAGCCTCATTTATCTCTTATTGTTTGTTTGTGTGCATACACATGCATGCATGCATACATATATATCTACATACATATATGTTCCCAAATATAACCTGCTCAGACTGTCTAATGTTATTTATTCCTATCTTTTTGGGACTGTTTAGCCCTAGATACCCAATTGGTGTGATCTTCCCTAGGAAAGCCCTCTCCCCCTCCCGGCTTTACTTTGTTGACTATATAGTTCTTTGTGTAGGGTTGGGGCCTCGTGGGCTTTTCCTCATCCATTTTGGCATGTACATTTGTGTCCTCTTTGTTCACTTCATATTTGGCCAGTCAGGTATGTAAAAATTTATGGATTTAGCTTCTAACAGTTCTATAAGACGCAATCATGCCACAAACTCACTGATATTCCGGCTGTTAAAGTCTTTGTGCCGCTTCTTCAGCAATGGTTCCTGAACTTTAGGGGTCTGAACTTTTTTAGTTTTTGTATTGGTTGGGAATGGCTTCCACAGCTCTGTATTTTGATTTAATTTGGTTGTCTGTAGTAGTCTAGTGTAGCAGGGATTTCTTGGACTATCAGGCCCCAAATCATGACACAGAGAATTATTATTAGTTATTAATGCTTGTCCTTAGTTTAGGCTTGTCTCATTAGCTTTTATAATTTATTTTAACCTGTTTCTCTTCATCTACATTTTGCTTCAGGGCTTCTTACCTTTCTTTCATTCTGTGTGTCATACTTTCCTGTTTCCTCCAAGTCTGTCTGGCTGGCGACTGCCAGGCTGACTGGCCCCTGGGGTTTCCCTCTTTTTCTATCTCATTTTCTCTTGAGCCTAGATTCCCCCCACCTACATATTCTCTTTGCCCACCAACCCTGCCTATCCCTCAACTGCCTAGGTATTAGCCATTCAACTTTTTATTAGACCAATCAGGTGCCTTAGGCAGGCAAGATAAAACAGCAACACATCTCTATATAATTAAACAAATTCAACATAAACAAAAGCAACACACCTTTACATAATTAAACAAAAACAGCATAAACAAATGCAGCACATCTTTCTAGAATTTAACAATTATTCGCAGCACAAACAAATGAAATACATCTTTTTTAGTTAAACAAATATTCTATTCCACAATATTCTCAGTGCTATGATTTTTCTCCCTTGAGAAACTTTATTTATAGAATTAACTGGTCTTAGAAGTTTGTCCAGCAGAAAATTTCTTTAGTTTGACAGATGCTGATCTATGAACCACATCCAAACAACAAGATTAGATATATAGGAGTTGCCCTACATGTTTTCTGACTCATATTTTAGAATATAAATTTAAATACAACCAACCATTTTTAGTAGCTGTACAGAAAAAATCATGGTAAATGTGTTAATTTACAAATAGTAATGTATCCATTGGGGAAAAGGAAGAGAAACAGTCTCAATATGTTATTCAAAACATGATGCATTTTATAAACTAAGAAACTAAAGACCTACTTAAAGCACAGTGGACAGAAATTAAGGTTCATGCTGAACTAATGTTTGTTTATAACTTAGAGAAAATATTTTAGATATTGGATGCTATACTAAAAGGCATTGTGCTATTGTGCTGTTATCATTCTTTACCAACTATTCAGGATGCAGTTTGCCTATATTGAAGTATGATTATGGTTAAAACTTTGAAGAAATTGTTTAAAAATACAGTTGGCTTCCTTTATAACAGCAAATCTCCCAACAATGACACACAAAAGTGTTCCCTTTTAGTACCAAATGCAAAAAATATTGATTTTCTCTAAAGTATGTCATTTTCCATTTTGCATTAAAGCACTTTAAAACCTTTTAACACTGCGGAAGTTGAAACTAAAGTACTTGAAATGTACATTTTGTGGCATAATTTCTTAAGAATATTTGATCATAGGTATAGAATAATGATTGCATTTCATGCACACTTTCATGAATTAACTTTTTCCTTCAATACCTGTCATGGTTTCTACATATAATTGCAAAGTAGTCTTTTTCTTTATCCTTCTAATACACAGTAAAGTATAAATTAGTTATTTCCTTTATAAGTCATATACTTAGCAATTTTCTATATTTTTGGAGGAAATGGTCATAAGTATTCTTTACCTACCTGGAAGAAAAAAATCACAGTTCTTATAAATTATGGATGTGAGAATTTAAATAATTGCTTTGCATATTTAATAGTAATATAATTCCCAAATGAAACTGTATATTTCTGATAAATTTCTAAGAACGTGATGAAACAAAAGAAATGATAGACATAAAATTACATTTATAATGTCAGCATTATTCACATATGATAATAATCATAGGATTCTAAAGTGCAGTTAAAAATTGCAATGTTTTTAGTCGTGTAAAATCCACATTTTGACCATGCCTAGTCATTAACACTAATATGATATTGATAAAGTTGAAACTGATTTTATAAGCATGGTTCCATGTGAGTATTCTTAGTGAGGGGTATTTATTGAGTCAGTGCTGAAAGTAAAAATTCCATGTAATAATACTGCGTATGCATATGCATGTGTAGATACCTTCTGTTCCCTTAAATCATAGTGATTTGACACCATATCATAGCACTGTCTGTCTCTATATATTTCTTAACTTTCTTCTCCTCAGAGGTGAAATTATGCCTACTGACACCACACAGTTCTAATATATTCTGTCTGTTCCACAGTCTCATATTAATAGATAATAGGACACTTCTCCTACTCTGTTCATTCATTAGTTCACTCCTTATTTCGTTTTGACTGTATAGTGATAAGTTTCCAGATATGAATGTTGTTAATTAGGACAGACTAAGGTTGAAGTTAACAAATTAAGACTTTATTCATAGTCAGTAGCAGAGTAGTTAAGTAGCAAAAGGTACTTTTGACTGTTATTCACCAAGGACCAGCAGCAAGCAAATGCTACCTGGACTTAGCACAAATTGGGAGAATGGTCTGGCTACTGGGAAGAACCTATATGAGTAGGATGCCTTTCATGGCTGCGTGAGAGTGGAGATTTGTAACGGAGCAGGGGAGGATGAAGTGTGAAAATCATCCATTCAAGGCGGGAAAATTTGCCTCATTCAGAAGAACAGAGGAGATTTTTAACCGGTGGGTGGGACAAAGATGCAGATATACACGAGTCCAGCTAGCCAGGAACTCCTGACTGCAGTATCTTCCTGAAAACTGTGTAAAGCCTGGTTACCACACACACACACACACACACACACACACACACACACACACACACCCTGTGGTTAGATCAGTAAGATTTTGACCTCTAAAGTCCCTGCTCTTTAGGATGTTGTCTTTGTTTTTCAAATAAACTTTTGTTTGTTTGTTTGTTTTTGTTTTTGAGACAGGATTTCTCTGTACCTTTGGAGCCTGTCCTGGAATTAGCTCTTATAGACCATGCTGACCTCGAACTCTCAGAGATCTGCCTGCCTCTGTCTCCGGAGTGCAGGATTAACGTTGTGCACCACTACCACCTGGGCACAAATAAGCTTCTTACTAAATCAAAAATGTATGCTGTTGTGATGAATTCTGTAATTAATTACTGAACATTTGTGAGAATCTTTTGTTTGCTAAAGTTTTATTGTTTATTTGTCTATTTAAATTAATGTGGTGTCTCCACTCTCTTTCGATTGTTTTGGTGTCTATATAAAGCCTCAAGGATGCAGTTTTGAATGTACCGAATCTACATCCTTGTTCTTTCTTTTAAAAATGCTCCATACTTATTCATACATACATAATGAGGTGTCACATCGTTGTATTATGTGATCTAACATTTACCTTTTAGACACAATGGTTTGTCAGCAAATACTTTCATCGAGATCGTCCTGCCCATCCCACTGATGTGCCACTGATATATCAAAATCTAGAGACCAGGCTCTTCTTGCATGAGAATGCCAGAACCTCACCGTTCTGTATGTTATGTTACCTATAAAATTAAAAGAAAAAAGTAAAGCTTGATTTCACTCATGTGTGTTGACTTCCTCGCCCCTCAGCTACTAGTGAAGTCCGCATTCCCATTTCCATGTGCAGTTTGAACCTCAAGCCAATAAAATGAGCACAACATTTAATCAGGACTACTGATATCCAAGGATATCTTACTCTATTCAGGAATGTCAATCATAATACTGCACGATAGGTGGTTGTTTGTAAATAACACTGAGTTAATTTTTCACAGATCTAGTTCCATGGGACTCCAAGATCAAGATGTCATCGCCGTATTGTCTCTCTAGTGAGGACTTGCCATGTACTTAATAGATAACATCTTTCTTTGTCCTGCATGGTCTACAGGATGAATGTGCTCCTGTCAGACTCATTTTTAAGGGCTTTGATCTTAAACATGTAGGCAGGAGCCTCATGTCGTGACCATCTCACATAGACGTTTGCTCTCTCTAGCACATATAGATGTTATTGGGATAGTTAAGCACATCCCTAATAATATTTTTAAATGATGGAGATATTGTTAGAGAACAGCTAAGAAAACCTGATAGATACATGTTTGCAGTAAAACAGGACAGCATTGAAAGCTCAATAGATGGAAAGTAACAGGTAATAGGTACCCTTCCAAGACAGCAATCTATGGCTATATTAGAAAAGAATTACTAATATGTGACCAAGGAGAATAAACTAAAATGTACTAAAATATTTTTAAATGGAAAATAAAATAATAAATCATTAAAGAAAAAAAACAAAGTCAAAACCGATTCTTTACAAAGCTCATCAAAAGTGGCAAATGCTTGGACTATGAGAAAGAAGACATGAAATGACTGATCTTAGTAAAGGACATTGGTGGCATCATTTCCAACCTTATCATTAAAATATTATGATGTACTATTATATCCACATGTATGCTCACAAATTAAGTAACTTACATGCCAGGAGAAGATTTTGAAGAAGGCACAGTTTCTCAAAAACAGACTCAAAAAGAACTAAAACATCTGAAGCATGCCTAATAGGCACAGGTGCAAGTGCTAATTAAAAAACTGTAGCAACAGTGAGAAGTCTCAGATACAGGTTTCTTGTCCATTTACATTCACTGGATGTTCAAAAACAACTCTTACACTGTGTAAGGACGCTCAGCACATTGTTCCCTGTGCGAGCATGAGGACCTGAGTTGATTTCCAGCATCCTGTCAACAGCAGGTGTGAGTGACTGTGTGCTTCTGTAATCATCGTGCTTGGGAGGCAGGCAAGAGGAGTTTGCTGGATAGCCAGCCTAACCAATTTGGTGAACTCCAGATTCGGTGGGAGATCATCTCACTGAATAGTCAAGAATAGCTGAAGAAGAGATCTGATGTCAACCTCTGGCCTCCACATGTATGCCTGCACATCCATACATGTTCCTGCATATATACAACTGATATGATCTTGTTGATGTCTTATGCATGTAACTACAGTACTCTGAGTTCATGAGTGCCATAGCAATGCTGTGTCAGGGAGACAGTGTTTTACAACACTTTTACCTTCTCCTCTGGGCCACCCTAAATTTATCAATAGCAACCTTAAGAAATTTTCTGTTTGAACAGAACTTACTGTTCAAATGGTTAGACAAAGAGAACTTCAAAGGCTAGTCTCTGGCAGCTGATCTTTTCCTTAGTCTTCTACAGTAGCCAGTAAATAGACTTTATGCATGCCACTGGTTAGCCTGGGTCCTAAAGCACTTGGTGCTGAAGAAAATATTCTGGAGTGCTGGTGACCAGAATTTACAGGTTCTCTCGATCGTTATTTCAGCCTTTTAACAACTCCTCACATTATCTTGTCTACTTTCACTCCTGCCAGGAAGCCCTGGGACTATGCAGCTGAATCTTCTATTGTCAGGTAACTGACCTCTTACATAATTCCCTGAATGTTTCCAAGATGACTCAGGGTACCTGCCTCTATCCAGACTGGTAGTCAGGGCATCAGCTACAGCACCCGCTGGGCCGCCAATCAGCATATAAGTTCTAGGAGTGTCCAGGGTCACTGGAACTCAGTCCTTTACTGCAGACAGATCCCAGCAGGCAGACAAGACCTGCATCAGCTGAGCATGCAAACTATCTACAGTAGGACATTTAGCTGTCAGGCAGTGGCTGTCATCACTGCTCTTAGATGCCAGACTTAGTGAGTCAACCAAGTGTCAAGGGCAAGATGGCCTGCTTGGGTGCCCAGGGACAGGGATCTGGTGCCCTTCAGTGGTCAGTCACACTTCTTCAGCTGTTAATCAATCAGAGACACCCACCCCACCCACCAGGGCTGGTCCTGCTCTTACTATGTTCCTCCTCTTTTCTTTGTTGCTTCTGTGCTGAATTTATACCACTGAAAATGTATAAGCAAAGACTACCCAGGAGAAGCCTTTGATGTCTTGATGTTGCAACACAGGAGAAACAGCACAGAGGTGCTTTTGGAACAGCATGTAGCCCCAGAGCATCTTCTGACACCTTTGTCTCCCACCCCTGGTGTGACTTTGAAACAGTCACACCTCAGCAGGAATCTTTCTGTCCCCCAAGCCTCCTGGGGACAGACTTCAGCATCTCACAAGGCTGACTGTGCAGCCCCTGATTCATAGTTATAATTTAAGCAATGTGTCAAAGATGTTCCCTCTTGTTTTTTTCCTGGTTCTGTATTATTCCTCCAGAAGAAAAACAAGCAACAAAAACAAAAATCTCTTGCCTTTTCTTCTTATTTTCGTCTGTAAATATTAGCATTTCTCTGAGCTCTCTCTCAGGCTCCTTCCTTTACCTATTTCTGCTTGTGTTATGTAATTTAAGTTGTTTCTCTACCTAGGAACTTGACATATATTATTAAACATTTATCATCATCTTCCATTTCTCAGTGTGCATGGCTTCTAGGACTTCTGGATTTCTGTTTTCAGTGTCACCATCTTTGAAAATATTTCAAAATGTCCTCAACAGCTTGGTTGTATTGGGCTCTAAAATTTTTAGGGCTTCCACATTCTGTAGCACATTATTCAAAATTTCCCATTCATAACTTTTTTATATCTCTCCCATTTCCTTACTCAGTAAGAAAATGGAAGGAAGAGTGGCCCTCATAATTTTCTTCTAGCCAAAACAATTCTGTCTTTGGATATTCCTAGGTCTTATTCTGTACTCATTTAACAGCATTTACCACATTTTGAGTAATTATGTAGCACTTTATGTGTAAGGCTACTTTCCATTCAGTGAACTTGTAAGTTTTTGGAAAGTTTAAAAAAAATGGAATTCCATTTTTGTTCTACATTTCCTAAGTAATTTAGGGGAATAAATAATTGTTTCATGTTATACCTCTAATTTTATGAAGATTATATATATATATATATATTGAGTTTATGGCAATATAGTGTCCTGCACTTTAAGGGCTAATCCTAAATAATTCTAAAACATTCTCTTCCATTTCATGCCTTGTCTTTTTGTGATTGTTGTTGAAGTATTTATTTTGATATTGTGGTGTTCCTCATGAGCTCAGGCTTTTCTTCAGCTTGAGGCCCTGCAGCTTCAGCCTCCTAGATGCTGGACCACACACCTGTGCTACAGCACCCTGCACAAAGTTTCTTTTTAAAATAAATACAATTTACACTCCATTTAAATGCAATTAAACTGTTATACTCGATTCAATTTAATTTCTCCTCTTCCTTGCCAACATTCTCTGGTGCTGACGTGGTGAATACTTGAGTACTGTCGTTTCAGCTCTACTGATTTAGAAATACTAGTTCTTACACCTTCTCTGTGCCTACGCCCTCATTTCCGCTGCTCTGTTTTAATGCGAAGAAACAAAAGTTAAAGTGCTAAAGCTTGACTTGGTGCTGTGTTCCCAAAGCAGAAAAGAGAAGATCTATGACTTTCTTCCCACAGTAAGTGTTCTGCCTTCAAGCCAGTACTGGAATAAACATAAGAAGTTCAAGGTTTAGCAAGAATGAGGACTAGAGTTTGGAAGGACCAGGAATCATGGCAGCTGCACAGCTGCGTAATAGCCAAGGAGACTGAGAGAAGTCTGGCAGAGGCCGCAGTCTAGCAACGCTCGCTTCACAGATGGTGCTGCTCACCAAAGTCCTCTCGGGCAGGCAGAAGCAGACCCTGTGCCCGAAGTGAAGGGAGGAAGTGAATGATCTCTCTTTTCTGAGAAGGGCGAGATCAATACTGGAATTCATGGGCAAGTGTGACATTTTAGCAGGGTTATTTCACATGTATTGATGAACAACACATACTTCCTATTAGCCTTGGGAGAAAGTAGAAAATTAGAACTCTCAAATAAGACATTCTAGGATATTCAGAGGATAAACTAGCTAATTTATAAGCATGAATGTCAAACATTATTATCACTTAACTGTGAATTGCTCTTTGGATTAATTTGTTAAAAAATCCCTATTTTTTTCCTTACTGTGGCCTTAGATTTCTGATAAGAAATTATTTTTCTCATTAATTATGTGTTATTGCTTTTGAAATCAATTAATGTGGAAATTAGAGACACTTTCCATGCAATAATTTGATAATTTCTATAAAATATAAAGTGTGATAATGTTGCTCACAAGATACTGAGATAAAGAAATTTTTTCCAAATGATTGTTCAGTGACTTCAAAATGTTTGACATACACATTTAGTTTTCCTGAAACATGAATAATATCTTCAAACTACTTAAAGGTATTTAATATATAGAAACCGTAATTGTATTCATTATTTGGCATCTTAAAAAAATCTCAGAATTTCTAAATACATTAAATGCTAATTAAATATGAAAGACTCTGTTGTTTTGGATTGATTTAGTTTTTATGTGTAAATTATTCCCTTAAGGGAAAGATGAGAAAAAAGCTATGCTAATGAAATAGTTCACCTTCCATGACAAGTTAATGCCAGTTGCTGTTTTGGAGGGTAAGAAAGCCAAGGAACAACTTTTGTGCTAGTTTTAGAGTATACCTTCAAAGAAATTTCCAAAAGTTAAACACATCAAAAAAGTAGCTAATTACATAATTATTTCTGATATTTTAAATTTCCAACACTCCTTCATTTTGAAAGAAAATCCTCTTAACTATTCCTCAGTATTGGATCAAAAAACCTCAGTTAATAGAGAAGCTACGGCTGTGATCAGAAGCATAGAAATAAATTTTTGTTAGTGAGCACACATCATACAATGTACATTTATTATTTTTTTAAAAAGTTGTAAGAATTGCCTTTCACCTGAGTTCAACCCTGAAGACCAATAAGTTTATTGAACTTACAAACTGAACATGCTTAAGGGGTTATAATCAGGAGTGTGGGTACCCCAAACAGCAACAATTAAAAGTCTTCACCCAGTATAATGGCTTTCCCATGGTTCTCTATGTGTACCCCCACTGCTCTGTAGTCTTCTCTGTTCTGTGTACTTTAGCTTCTCCCCAAAACCAAGAGGCCACATGTGATTAGAGCCGGGTTGCATACCACTGAGTGGGAGAAAGGCTGGATATTTACCCTCTGTATTTCTTTTCCAAAGGAACATCAAACTAGTGTAAGCAGGGACTGCTGACCTTGTGAAGATGGTAGTTGTTTGCCTTATGATAGTGCTGTGCAACACCCCTTAATCAAAGCAAACTGAACTGAAACGACAGATGCAGGATAATGTAATAAGTGTATGTCATAGATGATGCTAAGAAGTAGCAGATTCATAGGAAAGTAACATTTACAACATGCAGCAAGACTCAACTAAGAAATGCCAAGTTGAAAATATGATGTTGGAGCTACTATTGAAATATCTTTAAGATGAATGCTATCTCTATTCTTTTCATAGATGAGCACCTTGTGAGATTTATTTACTATACATACTTTTATATTGTGAGATAAATAATAATAAACACAATAGGTATTGTTCCTTTATAAAACTGAAACATTGGTTTGCATTGGATAAGAGGCTTGCTGTTGAGTCCAGTGAAAAGCGGCTGAGATAAAGCACTTGTCTTCCTTATTGCCCTATAAACCTCAAGGATTTGTCCAGCTGCCTTTTACCTGTTAGTTTGCGCATTTGCAATGGGGATTAACAAATGACTGAGTGGGTGTGCAAGCGAGTGTATGTGTGTGTGTGTGTGCGCGTGTGCATGTGTGAGTGTATGTGTTAGAGTACTATATCAAATAGAACACTTGAATTTGTCATGTCACCTCTTCTATCTTTGTCATGGAGGTTTGGAAGTCAACCCCCATAAACAAGGAGAGTCAAGCCAACAGAATCACCCGTGTTTACAGATGTCCAGATTCACCTGTCTAGACTGGTAATGACTAATCCCCACCACCAGCTTAGGTGCATGTACAAATGGAGACAGACAATCTGAGTAATTCAGCGCTTTCATCCTATACAGAGATCAACTTACAGAACAATATAACCTATATTTTTCTATAAAACCTATCTTTTATCCTGTAGTTTATATTCATGACAAGCCTTTTTATAAATATCAAAAATTTCTTTCTTAAGGCCCGTGGATGGAAGATTTCCCAGTGGGTAAACTTGTCACAGTGAAGGGAATCTTCACTGACAGCTGTTCATCTGAGAGACAAAAGAAAGAATACTGGAACCTCTTTCTCTCCCTCTAAAAGGTCCTCTGGATAATCTTACCTCTTATTTCTCTTTTCATGAGTGACTGTAAGAAAAGGTGACATCTATCAGATTAGTGACTTTATTGATGTGGGCCTAGATACCTATATTTTTCTTTTCTTCGTCAGTGACCATGAAGATGACAGAATCTATTAGATGTAAATCTTTAATAATCTGTTACCTTAATGGATTTACTCTGTATTTCATCTGGCTAACTGTAACCTGTTGTTGCAGGATCCATCATCCAGCAAAATTTCTGGTGTGGAAATATATATATGTAGCAAATCAGTCAATTTTTAATGATTGAACAAGTTATGGAAGATTTTAGCTTCCCAGTGGGCTAAACTTCCAATATTTTCTTTAAACATTTCCTTTGACCCTTTGCTTCAAATTCATAGTCTCTCAATCACTATTACACTTATCTATCTAGGTAGGAGACAAGCACAGTGACAATCAGAGTGAATTTTCCCTTTTAAAGACATGTTTCTGTTAGTTAGGCTACCTGGATTAAAACAAAAAGATGGTATTATTTGCATTCTTAAACTAATGACCAATGCTTGAGAGTCTATGGGACACAGAATAAAGAAACCATCTAACAAAACTCTGAAAGAAAATCAGAACATTCTCTTATCTTAACCTGCTTATGTCATAACAACTCAAGAGTGAAAAAAAGGGGGGGGGGCTGCCCAGGCCATGATAGGGCAGTATGAGTGGACATTAAGAAGAATGGAAAGTGAGACCTCAAGCCTCGAGACCTCAATGTCTTAGAGATACTGGCTTGGAGATTCCAGGCAGAAAAAGCCAGCACTGAGACCCAACATGTGCTGTATCTCCAGGCTCCTGCATGTGAGCATCCTTCGACAGTGGGCTAGTGTTGGAAGCATATAGCAGTGAAAATTCTGAAGTATCCTCTAGAAACCAATTAACATATTATGTAAAGCAATGTGTCAAAATTAAGTCAAAACAAAGTAAACACCTTAGTGGTCTGGTGTTATCTCCTTAGTATAATATACAAAAGAGTAAAATACAATAAGAAATATAAAAATAATATGTAAAGGTGCCACTGTGGGCTCAGTAGCTCTGGGAAATTCATGGGCACCACCATTTTGACTTATGTAATGTGGATGCATTCACCAAAATGGTGGTGAAGTCACACATATTTATGTAGTCTCTATATTTATAATGTCATTCACCACGATGGTGACAAACATTGTTACTTTCTGTTCATGAGTTCAGCTGCATGGTAAACTTTAACCTCTATCAGGGCACTAGTCTCTGTACCACCTACAGCAGCTTAAATGTGTACAGTTTCACACTTGACTTTGATATTTTAACTTCCCCTCAATTCCAAGACACAAGATGTTGCTCCGTGCCATTTTATTCCACTCAAGAACAGCACGGTGTGGGATCAGACAGATCTTTGTGTCTCCGTGTTGGCTTGGATTTAAGACCTTTGGAAAGAAGCTTGGTGAAACAGTTCATCCTAATTTGAAATCTCAGTTTCTTTATGTGCACTTCTTCACAGTTCGAAAAGCAGCTGCTGGGTCACATCGTCTAAGGCATCCTTACTTAAACACACCAGGAGACTGTTTTAGTTCCTTCTGCTCACTGACGCCAGGATTCCCAGGTTCTCTGAGGCAGCTGGGTAGAGAAGGAAAGAAGGTGGAATCTCATGCCCAGAAAAAGAAAATAGGATGTTAAATTAAGCTTACCTTTGAGACCCACACTGTTTAATCTCTCCTTAGAGAGACAGGGAGTAGGATTTGGTGGGAGGGTGGGGGCATTAAACAGAGTGAAGGAGACTCTGAGCCAGCCAGGGGATTTGGTTTTCTTTCTTTGGCTTCAATTTCTCTTATTATCTGTCTCTAGTTGACCCTTGGTGTCTTTCTCTGTATCTGCCAGTTCAAACTTCCCACTGCTCACTGCATCAATAATTACATATTTATGCAGGCAAGTAGCTCTAGTCTTTAATTTTAGACATTATAATTATTTATATTTTTGTGGGTTTTTTGTTTGTTTGATTTTCTCTGTAGTTTTGGAGTCTGTCCTTGAACTAGCACTTATAAACTAGGCTGGCGTCTAACTCACAGAGATCTTCCTGTCTCTGCCTCCTGTGTGTTGGGATTAAAGGTATGCGCCACCACCACCTGGCTCATTGTAGATTTTTGATGCTAGTCAGTTTGTTATCTACGAAAAGAGTATTTATTCCTATCTATGGCTTTTAATTTCAATATGTAAAACATGATTTGAGAGCAATCGTTTTATATATATGAGTCATAATTTGGTATATGTTTACTAACGTAAGTTTGCCAAAGTAGTTGTGTACGATTTCTCCCTAAAGTCTCTATAAGTTTATCTTTTAGCTTAAGGTCTATAGTCTCAACCAGATTTTGTTTTTGTTTTTGAATATTTTTTGGTCTTTTTTTATCTAAAATATTTCTTCCTGTTTTATTTCCTTTTTTATAATGATTTTATTTAGCATAATTTGTTGAAAGACTTCAAGATTTTTTTTTCTTTTTCATTGGCACATCTGTAGGAAATAAGTTGATGGTCTATGTGTCATCATTTTAGAAAGTAAATTGATAACTTTGTCTAATACTTGTATGGGAAACAACCTGCATCCCAATGTACTATTAAATAATTGTCCTCAGAGTAGATGGGTTCTCTTTATCGTAAGTCTACAAAAACATGTTAATGCTAACATTAAGTATAATGTATGTATTTTTAAAATATGTTTGTGATATTGTTTATTTAGCAACCTTACTAATTATTAAATATGATATATCTATCTAAATTAAACAATCCATTTTTACTTTGTTCAGAGGTCTGCAACTATCTCTATGATCAAGTTTTGAAATATTTCACCACACACAGAAATACAGTAATTATTATCCGTTGCTCATTCCTCAGTCTTTTCTTACCTAGATTCTTTTCCAGTCCCACAGCAGAACTAATAATGCTTCTCCCCAGACCTGGTGGCAAAGTACTCTCTTTAATGCTCAGTGGTCAGCTGAGGCAGGAGGATGGCGAAGTCTATCCGAATTGCAGAGTGGATTTGAGGCTAGCCTTGGGACTTTCAGAGACCTGCTTCAAAATAAAAACTAAAGAGGTAGACCTATAGCTCAGTGGTAGAACACACACCTGACGTGTGCAAGATAGATCTTAAGATCATTTTCTAATTGCAACAAAAGGAAAAGTGGCCATTCTTATTGTAAGATCATGATTTTAAAAGTTATCCTTTATGAATATAACAATTTGCATTGAATCTTACACTCTAGGTTTTGGATATAATTTTATTTATTATAGCATAAATGAAAATTTCATTTTTAGTGAGCAATATTAATCCCTCTGTGTCATTATTTAGAAGTAATTGACAAATTACGTATAAGATATGTGTGTATGATAGTCTATGTATACAATATTCTGTCTGTGTGTATGCCTGCAGGCCAGAAGGGGGCACCAGATCCCATTACAGATGGTTGTGAGCCACCATGTGGTTGCTGGTTATTGAACTTAGGACCTTTAGAAGAGCAGGCAATGCTCTCACCCTCTGAGCCATCTCTCCAGCCCTTAATTTTTCTTTAAATGCTCAGATCTTCTATTTTCTGATACTATGTATTAATAGAATAGAATATTGAAGAGCAATTTAGTCCCTCTTTTCCTAATCATGATATTTGTTGTATAATAATATAGATATACACAATGTTAAACAAAAAAATCACACATTTTATTTTTAATATTTTTTAAATTTTATTGAGCTATACATTTTTTCTGCTCCCCTCCCTGCATGTCCCCTCCCCTTCAACCCTGGTCCCCATGCTCCCAATATGCTCAGGAGATCTTGTCTTTAACTACTTCCCATGTCGATTAGAT
>LOEQ01007394.1:0-16719 GCA_001685075.1 Bramus lutescens | reverse complement strand
TAGGTTCTCTAGGATTGTGATTTGTAGGCTGGTTTTCTTTGCTTTATGTTTAAATACCACTTATGAGCAAGTACATATAATAACTGTCATTCTGGTTCTGTTGTGGTGGCATATATTATTTTAAAATAAGTTCAATTGTGTTAACTTTTTCAGTTTTGAAGATCCTTGGATTTGTGGGGTTTTATTTCATGTTATAACCTGGCGACATTGAGAGCCTTGAAACATTGGTGTAGACTGTGTAATCCTTTCACTTTGTTTTTATGCATGTGACATATATGGTTATTTGAATAAACAGTATTTTCATTGTACTACTGATCTTGGCTCTCTTTTAGGAAGTAGTATTCTTTTCAAAGTTCTCTCGGATTGGAGTTCTGAAGTAGTTTCAGCTGCTTTTGTCTGCACATGTGCAAATGTGTAATTATGTGTGGGTGTATGCCTCATTACTTCTTAATGATAAAGTTATATTAGTTATACTTGATACAAATACATTTACATTCCCTTATTTCAGGCATTCTGTTGCTTTTGTTTTCTAGTTCAATTTTGTTGGGAAATTGCTTGGACCAAGAGGAAACTCCTTGAAGAGGCTACAGGAAGAAACAGGTGCTAAGATGTCTATCTTGGGCAAAGGATCGATGCGCGATAAAGCAAAGGTACTGAATTTTGAGGTTGCTTCTTAGCACGTGGAAGAGGGTCCGCAATATTGGGGGCCCTGTTTACAATTCACAGATGGCTTTTCCCATTTCCTGTGTCTTTTACTTTCTGGCACCACACTGCTACCCATCCTGATGTTTCTGTCTCCTTCAATCATTGTCCCTGCATCCTGCTCCTCAGTACATAGTTCCTGTGTTGCCCTTGCCTACTTCTCTCTGTTGGCCGCTGTCATATAGCTGCACTTCTTTAAAGCCTCTGTGAGATGTTTCTATCGATTCGTACTTGGGTTTTGTAACTCCCTCGTTGGACACTTTCTCTTCTATCCAGCAGTCACATCTATTCTCTCATTTATTCTCTGTTTCATTTTGATCCACTTGACTGATATATTAATCATAAGAAAATTCTGCTTAGGCCTTACAAGATTTCAGTGATGTCATGACAAAATACTTGACTCAAAGACAAAGAAACATGAGGTTTGAAGTTTATAATAATTTATTTCACATCTGAGCAACTTAACTTCTCATGTTATAAAGTGCTATCATGTGTTTGAATTTGGTGCTTGTAGAGATCTATTCACAAGGAATCCCAGAAACTTCTTTGGTAAGCAGTGGAATGTGTACAGTTGCATCATTTGACTAGACCATATTTTTATTGTTTGTATATTACACTCTTAAGGGAAATGGCCATGAGAATGCTTGGAAATAATGTATGGGTTTTCTCTCTAAACTATTAAGCAATGACCTAAAATGAATGATTTGAAAATGAAAAATGTCACTAAGCCGGTCAATAATTTGTCATTCATATATTTATTTTATAATTTTTGTAGGAAGTACTTAAATATTGAATAAGCAACCTAAATGGACAGTTTTTAAGTGGTACAATAGTCAAATCTCCAAATTACAAAAGTAATAATTTTAGTGATCTTTAATTCTGGATGCTTGTGAATGTGTAAAGTTACAGAAATGAAAAAATTGTTGCAGCCCCCTCCGTTCTTGCTACTCCGACTGCATTAAGAAGAAACAGTGTAAATATTTAAGAGCAGGTAGCTGTGAAATAAATTCTTGCCCCTTGTCACAATTCAATTTACATTTTCTGCACACACAAACTGAAGTGGAATCATATCAATTTATTTTCAAGTATTCTCTAACATTGAATATTTAGTTATTTAATATAGGATGTAATATGTGAACTTGCTATGTTCTCCAACTTCTTATAAACAGTATAGGTTTTAAAACTAAAGATTTGATTCAGCATCATACCCCCTGAAAAGTTTTATGAACACTGCAGTATCTTAAAATCTCTTTTTCACTTAAAGCTCTGCTGATTTATCTGTATATCTCACTGAAGTCTCAACTCTCCCAGCATGGAAATGACCTAAGTAGCCTTACGCGTTGAAGAACCTCCATGCTATTCCTCCCTGCCTTTTAAAGTAGATAAATGCCTACTTTTCATCTCTATTAATTAAAACTTTTTTATTCATAAAGTACTACATCAATGGGTGGACCATAGGATGTTTAATGAATACTATTGAAATTAATACATGTACTACATTGGATTCCCCTTTACCTGTAAGCATGTTAGGTACCGGAAACATTCTCTAAAAATACAATAGAAAACATATTTGCTTCCATTTAATTTCTATTAGGTTTAACTTACTTATTACTTAAAATAGTGTCCCAAATTAATTCAATTTTTTGGTGACCCAACATAGTTGGCTTTGCTTGTAATGTTTTCAGCTTTCATTACAAAATTAAATGAAAAATTAAATAAAGCAAAATAATATGCTTAATAATGATGTTGCACCATACAATTAGGCCTCAGTACACATTCAGTATAATAGACACACTAACAAAACATAACTACTGACATGGATTGGAAGGTTTATTTGGTAAATATTTGATTAAAATAAATTATCAGAAAGTATTGATGACTCTTGCTATTTTGGTTTATTGTAAAATGACTGACTATTTGATTTTTTTAAAAATGTGTAAATAAAACTCATCTAATTTTCAAATGAATATATAAAGGTGTATGTATATATTCAGTCAGGTAATAGACTTAAATACATGTATTAATTTCAATAGTATTCATTAAACATCCTATGGTCCACCCATTGATTAAAAATGTGTTTCCCTTATAACTTATGTTCTGAGGAAAGGGCAGGCAATGTATAATTCAATGTATTATGAACTGTAATATTTTGACAATTTTTAGAACTAAGATAAAATAGGAAAAGAGAAGAAACAATACTTTTACAATGGGATCAAAATGACTTTTGGAGAAGAGAGAAACAATGAGGAAACAGGACTGAGAGAGAATGCCAAGCAAGATGGTTCTGAGAGAGACTGTGCACAGTCATCTTTAACTTTCTCATAACTACAGTAGCAAGCATAACTGTAGTATTGTTTTCTAATCACAGTTTAGTAAATTTATTCTACTTTGAGTGTAATCAGATTGTTAGCCCATAGCAATGACAAAACTTACTACAAACTGCTTTGTACTTGCATCTCCTGTGTCCCTCACGATATCACTCTCCTGTCTCTGTGGATGTGTTCTCCACATTAGATGACTCCCTTCACACATTCTATTGTCTACATGCTTCTGAATAGAAGTGGTATCGGTGACTGTCTACTTTCCTTTCTTATGAAGTTCAGAGATTTGTTACTTACCTATCTAAAATGTCAATGTTAGAAGTTTGATAGCAACTGAGATATAGTATATGTGTGTGCATCTGTGCAAATGTGTATGTGTGTTTGTGTGTGTTGAGGGGTGTGTTTGTATGTGCAGCTGCATAGATAAACAATGATTAGCCAAATTTCAGTCAACTTCCTTTTGATTTTTGCTGAATTTGGCTTTGTTTTAAATGTATCGCAATCACTATTGCTTTGATTCAGTGGTCATTAATGAGAAAAACATTCAACAACATATCTGTTTTTTCACATTTAGTTTGCTTTCCATGACCAAAAGCAACTTTCGTGAGTAAAGAGTTTATTTTGATTCATATCACTGAGTTCCAAATCACAATCCTTCATTAAAGTCTGGACAGGAAATCAAACTGGACAGGAACCTGGGGGCCGGAGCTGATGTGGAGGCCATGGAAGAGTGCTCTGTACTGGCTTGTACCTCTGCCTTGCTCAGCCTTCTTACTTATAGAACTTAAGACAGGTACCTAGAGGCAAGAACTGAAGCAGAAGGCATGGCAGACTGCTGCCTTTCAGCTTGTCCCCCATGACTTGCCCAGTTTGCTTTCTTATATAAACTCCCAGTCCAGGAGTGATACCATCCACAGTTAACTGAACTGCCCTCCCCACATCAATCACTGATCAAGAAAATGCTTTCCCACAGACCAGTCTGTTGGAACATTTCCTCAATTGAAGTTCACTCTTCTGATATGATTTGGCTTGTGTCAAGTTGACCAAAAATTAACAAGCACACCATTTTTTTATTAAAAGAATAACAGAAGTATAATAGGAAAGCCCTTGTGTACTTATAGACAGAGCTTTTATTCAGTATTCCTCCAATGCTTGCCCCATATTGTGATTCCACTGAGTATTATTTAAATATACTACCTAATTTACCATTGTAAATAAATTTCCATGCAGACTGTTTTTATACATTGAATATGCTGTTGGTACAATGATCAATGTATAACCTAAACTTGAATGTCATTTTATCATAAAATGAGATATTGAATTATCTAAACCAAGGGAGAAGTGTATTCCAATTATGTTCTCTAGAATAAATTAAATATTGCATTTAATAAAATATTAAATACCACCCCAGCTTTTACAAAGCTTGTAATCTAATTATACACCCTGAACTGTTTAATATTTTCCTTAAAAACAATTAAGAAAGGGTTGGTTGTTTGGTTAGCAGAAAAATAAAATGACAAATTGACTTAGATTTGTTTGGAGAGATTGTGCAGTACCTTTAACCCCTTTCATTAAAAAGTTATATTTTACGATTTATACCAGAATCATTATAAAGTTAATTGTGGAATTTAGCAAACAGTTCTAGAAGTATGTCAAAAGGTTCAACAAGTTGGATATTTTTATTTTATTTTGTTGTTAGTGCTGATGGAGAAACGATACTTTCTATATCATTAAATTTTAACCAATAACCTTTAAGCAAAGAAAGAAAGCAAACAATAAAACAGAAAAAAAATAAAATGTGACTGTCCAGACTGGTATCTGTAGCATTAACCACTTTCCTTGTAATGACTTTTTCCCACAGTGGTCAGATCCCTCAATATATTAAGTATACTCTATAGAAAAAAACAATCCTGTTGACATTCTAGGAAAAACAGTATGTTATAAATGACTAGGATGACTATATTCATAAGGAAATCCAAGAAATAAAATAAGCAGTATGTTAACTCTATATCAAAACACCTCAAGAAAATGTATTAATTGCATTTGGTGATGGCTGCTTTAGTAAATCCTTTCTGATCTCATGTCTAGATTGATTTTCATCAATAATAAAATCAACTAAAAACCTTCAAAGAGAAGTGGTTGGCTGGTGGGCAATGCTGGGTAAAACCCCACTTAGTTATCTTGGATTCTGCTTGACACCAGACAGGCTCATAGTTTCTCATATCCTGAAACAGAAAAGCCATACTTATTAACTGTCACAATGCTGTGGTTGGTTACATGGACACTTACTTGAGTCCTTTAATTAATTTAACAATTTGTAACCCTACAGACTCAAGAGCTTAGGTACCCCAGCTTCCACCTTAGCTATGGCTGCATATAATGATCAGGAGACCAACAATATTTCTTTCTTCACTTTTCTCCTATAGAAAAGCATTCCTTGCTTTTCTTCCAGCAGGGATGTGAAATATGCATCTTTATTGGATTGCACATTGCCTGGGTTTATGAAAGGCAAGTAAATATTATAAATTAAAAATGGGTCAATTTTTATTGTCATTCTTTTCACTGTATTCTTCTGTATCTCGATCTCAACTCTAAAGAGTCAAAATGGCTGCCTGGCAGATCCCACCTGAGCAGCAGTACATAGAGTAGGAGGCACTGAATTATGAACACATATTTTATGAGGACAAAATGAAATATGCCTTTCAATGTTGAACCAATATATTATTTCAAAATATGATATATTTAGACTCTAGTGATCAAGTAATTACAGGGATTGGGTTTTAGTTGAAGCTAAAATATATCATCATATTTGAGAAATATGATTTTCATATTAGTGCCTTTTCTTTTTATGTATGAGCAATTTGTCATTCACTGTAGTATACCATGACCTTAAAATGAAAAAGGAAAAAAAATAAATCTATCCAGCATTAGCTTTTTTTATAAGCTTCAATGACAAAATAAATATGAGGTAGCACTTTTTTATTTAGTGAGTTGAAAAGATTTCATTTTAAATAACTAAGTACCTCTATTCTGATTTTATTAACAACTGGAACAATTCTGTTTTACTATTTTAACCATGACTGTGTTGTTTAGTTTTAATGGGGCAACAAAAGCAAATATGCACTCATCTCAAATATGCACCCAAGACAAATCAAAGTAAGGATTGCACTCAAGTCTCTCCTAGTGAACCAGGGAGGATTGGGGGTCATGATTCCACCCAAGCTTCATTAGTGAACCAGGTACAGTTGGGGGTTATTGACAAAAGCACGGCCGACTCAAAGCACAGCTGACTTGAAGAGTTCACCCTAACATTAAGGTGAGTCAAGACAGCTGCATTCTTGGAGCTGCCTGCATGACTCCCAAGTGACCTCGGCCAGTCAGAGAATCTTTCCCCCAACAATTATTTACTACAGGCATAACCCTAGGGAGGAACTTCAGAAAACTTGTAAGTTTCAGTTTTTTGAGTCTTCGATTTTTTTGTCTAATTCGTGACTCTTATGATCTTTTCTCCTCCCTCCAAGAAGGAACATTCCTGTTTGGAGGACCTCACAACACAACAAAGACCTTCTAGAACATGTTTGGAATTTAATGTGTATCTGTAAACCACCTGCCATTCAATGTTTGCACTTTATTCTTGCATCCCAGTCAGAGTGAAATGGAAAACTGCAGACTCTCTTTCATCTTATTGCAGTATGCTATTATTTATGAATCCATCTAGAAATATAAACATTAAAAGAGAAATTTAGCATTTTATAAAGCAGAACTATAGTAGGACATTTCTTTATACCACCAATGAAGGCACTTTTTCTTTTAAGCAAGTGCTTTGTTGTCTATCTCGAAGTACTATAGTAAAAACAAAACCAACCAAGCAGACAGAAAAACTATATTAGGACCTTGGAACATCTTGAAACTTACATTGTGAGCACTTTTGGAACTGACTCCACATTCTTTGCTGTTTCACTTAAAGAAAAGTGGAGTTGGCCTGGTGACCTTTAAATGTGAGTAGTTGCAGTGATTTACTTGTAACCACTGTAGCAACAGAGCAATAGGGAAAATGTGAGGCAGCCTTTCCTTCAGTTCCAAGGTCTAGGTCTCATGGAATCCAATGCTGCCTTGTGCAGAGTCTAAAATATCTGGAGAGAGAGAGAGAGAGAGAGAGAGAGAGAGAGTGTGTGTGTGTGTGTGTGTGTGTGTGTGTGTGTGTGTTAAGAATTCTAACTGCTTTTTCCATTCCGTACAGAAGTAAAAGTTAGAAAAAGATCAATTTATACAAGATAAAGACTTTCAAGTACCTTTAAAATCATGTGCTCATTGTGTATATTAAGTATATTTTCTTACTAGTTTTTTTTTTAATTTAAGGAAGACTATCCAAACAGAAGCTAAGGCAATTCAACTCAATGGTATATATTCATTTATCACTGACCTGTTATTGATATACTATATACATATATTACATTTATAATATGCATAAATAGTATATGCTATATGCTATTCATAGTATTAGTAGACTTTAAAACTATATAATTGTCCTAGTTATGGTTACTATTGCTATTATGAAACACCAGAACCTAAGCAACTTGAGAAAGGAAGGGTTGATTTGGCTTATAATTCCAAATCACTGTTTATTAGTGAAAGAGTTCAGGACAGGAACTCAAACAAAGAAGGAACCTGGACTCAGGAGATGAGGCAGTGCCATGGAAGAGTGTAAACCTAGTGAACCAGGGAGGATTTAGGGTCATTGATTCCATCCAAGCCTCACTAGTGAACAAGGAAGTGTTGGGGATCCTTGATTTCACCCAAGCTGCACTAGAGAACCAAGGACAGTTGGGGGTCCCTTACTGGATTGCTACCCATGACTTACTTGTACAGCCTGCTTTCTTACTGTATTCAGAAACACAATCCCAGGGATAGCACCTCTCAAAATGGACAGGGTCCCCCTGTCAATTACTAATTAAGAAAATTTCCTGCATACCTGCCTACAGTGTAATCTTGAGGAGGCATTTTTTAATTGATATTTTCTCTTCTCACATTAGGCATTTATACATCTATACACAGAAGACACACATAAACATATAAAAGTTAATTAGTGCTACTGTATATTTAAGGTGATTTTAAATTAATCACTATTTCAATTTAATGTTGCTATTATTTATTTTATAACTCAATATCTTTGCGTAACCAGCAATTATAAACCTGAGATGGCTAATCTTCTAATCTTATTTTAACTTTTTAAAATGCACAATGCTTGCACATATTGATACAGTGGGCACAGGTTGATATTTTAAGGAAGTATGTTAATGTGCATTGTTGCTGCCCTCTCCTTGTTGCCTTTGGTAAACACATGCTTCAAGTTCCTCTCTTTCATCTCATCAATCATACAGAATTGTGGAATGCAGCCCTCACACTGCTGTAGAACATAAGCGTTCAACCTTTTATTCGGATAAGTAATGTCTTCCCTCCCTCTCTCCCCATCCTGACCTTCCCTTTCAAGTTTCCAGTAATCAATCCCTTTGTAAATCCTATAGTGGAAAGTTTCTTTTTATTTGTAGGTTCAGGAGGATGCCCGTAATTTTGTTTTGAGAGTTGAAACTTGAGCCCAGCGTAAGCCAAGTTCTTTGAAGAGAACTTAGAAAATTTATTCTGGTCAATGTGGGGCATTTAGATGTTCAATTAAGACGATAATAGGCTCAGAGTGGAAATGCTCAAGATCAAAATTTTGTGCTCAATGGAAGCAGCCTTTAGCACAAATTCAGCCTCTACTTGCAGTGATGTGTATTTGTCTTGTGGCATTGATGTAAATTTGACTCACTATTCTGCTATTGTGACTTTTCCTTTACAAGTCATTCTCAAGTTGAGAATTCTTATTCCATCTGTCAAAAATACTTGAAAATAAATTTTCTAAGTTCTCTTCTGCTAGAGATAGAGTAGACTTTTTTAAATTTATTATTATTATTATTAAAAATTTCCACCTCCTGACCCCCTCCCAATTCCCTCNAGACTAGGCTCCCACACAGCCAGTACATGAAGTAGAATCAAAACTCAGCTCCATTGTCCTTGGCTTTTTAGAAGAGGTTTTCTAACTTCATCACTATAGAAATCTATAGGTTAGAAAGCTAATTAAAACATATTACATCTACAAATAATAAGCAATCATTACACAAAACTATAAATATTATTCAAACTTGCAAACTAAAGCTGCTAACTTTGTTTAGATGCTTTAGATGCTTTATTCTGTGTGTGTGTGTGTGTGTGTGTGTGTATTAGTGTGTGCAAGCCTATTTATGTGGCTATAGAGGCATGGCTGTTATCTTTCTCCATCATATTTTTTATAATTTATTTATTTGTTTTTGTTTCATTTTATATTCCAGCCACAGTTCTCCCTCCTACCTCTCTTCCTGCCTACCCCTTTGCCTCCACCCAGACAACTCCCATCCACTCATCCCAATGGGTAAGGGTTCCCATGGGGCATCAAAAAAGTCTGACACATTAAATTGGTTCAGTACCAAGCCCCTCCCCTTTGCATTAAGGCAGAGCATGACATCCCATAGTAGGGAATGGGATCCATCAAGCTAGCTCATGCACTACTACTCATAGTAGTGCTCATAGTACTACTGCTAAGGGCCCCCAGATAGTCCAAATTTCACCACTGTCTCCCACTTACAGAGGGTCTAGTTTGGTCCAAAAGAGGCTCCACAGTTGTCTATCTGCAGTTCATCATTTTCTCTGAGCTTGGTTTAACTGTCTCTGTAGATTTCTCCAGTATGATATTGACCTCCATTGCTGTTATATCCATTCTCCCTCTCTTCGACTGAATTGCTGGAGCATGGCCTGGTGCTTGGTTGTGGATCTCTGCGTCTGGTTCCATCAATTATTGGATGAAGGCTCTATCATTATATTGATGGTATTCACCAATCTGATTACAGGAGAAAATCAGTTCAGGCACCCTCTCCACTATTGCTAGGAGTCTTAGCTGGGATCATCCTTGTGGATTCTTGGGTATTTCCGTATCACCAGGTTTCTCTCTAACCCCATGATGGCTTTCTCTATCAGGATATCTCTTTCATTGCTCTCCCACTCCACATCTCCCAATGGACCATCCTGTTCCCTCATTTTCTTTTCTCCCATCCCCTCCCCTTTATTACCCTCCCTCACCACCAGATTACCAAGGAGATCTCATCTACTTCCCCTTCCCAGGGTGATCCATGAATCCATCCCTCTTGTTACCACAGCTCTCCGGAGCTGTGGACTGTAGTCTGGTTATCCTTTGCATTACACCTAATGTCCACATGAGTGAGTACATACCATGTTTGTCTTTCTGAGTCTGGGTTACCTTACTCAGGATAGATCAAGATGGATTTTTCTACTTCCATCCATTTGCCTTCAAGTTTCATGATCATGATGCCATGATGCCATTTTTTTTTTAGCTGAGTAATACTTCATTGTGCAAATGTAACACATTTTCCTTATCCGTTCTTTGGTTGAGTGGCATCTAGGTTGTTTCCAGGTTCTGGTTATTGTGAATAATGTTGCTATAAACTTTCTTGAGGAAATGCCCTAGTGGTATGATTGAGTATCCTTTGAGTATATGCTCAAGAATGGTATTGCTGGGTGTTAAGGTAGATTAATACCCAATATTCTAGGAAATGGCCATACTGATTTCCAAAGTGGTTATAGAGTTAGCACTCCCACCAGCAGTAGAGGAGTGATCCCTTGACTCCACATCCTCTCTAACATAAGCTGTCCTCAGTGTCATAGCCATTCAGATAGGTGTAAGATGATATCTCAGTGTCGTTTTGATTTGCATTTTCTTGATGATTAAGGATGTTGAACAATTCCTTAAATGTCTTTCAGCCATTTGAGATTCTTCTGATGAGAGTTCTCTGTTTAGCTCTTTACCTCATTTTTAATTGGATTATTTGGTATTTTGATGTCCAGTTTCTTGAGTTCTTAATATATTTTGGAGATCAGCACTCTGTCAGATATGGGGTTAGTGAAGATCTTTTCCCATTCGGTAGGCTGCTGTTTTGTCTTATTTACTGTGTCTTTTTCCTTTCCAAAGCTTTTGAGTTTCAGGAGGTTCCATTTATTGATTGTTGCTCTCAGTGTCCATACTATTGGTGTTATATTTAGAAAGTGGTCTTCTGTGCCTTTGCGTTCAAGGCTACTTCCCTACTTCTCACTTTCTTTTCTATCAGGTTAATGTCACTGGATTTATGCTGAGTCCTTAATCCACTTGGACATGAGTTTTATGCATTCTGTCATATATATTTGAGACAGGATCACTCACTGTTTCGTCTAGACTACTTGACTCTCGGTATCCATTTATCTTCACCTGGTGCTGGAATATTGGATGTGTGCTAAGAAGCCCAGTTTCTAGGTCCTGAGGATCTGAACTCAAGTCCCCATGTTTATGTGGTACTCACTGTACTTACTGGGAAATCTCCTCAGCCTCAACATTTACTTTTCATGATTTAGTTTACTACATTAGAGGATCATTTGACCCATTACAGCTCTATGGGTTATTTATATCTTACAGCCACTAAGTTTGACCATCTGTAGAATTCTAATGCATGCAATGATATTTTTGTTTTAATCTGAAATTCTTCCTTTCTGTCTCCTTGTACTGGGGACCCCTAGTAAATGCTTAGCTGCTTTCTGTTGCTGTCTTGTTCCCTTCTTTCAGAATATCCCTAATATCAGTATTGCACACAACAAACCCATGCCTATGTTTTTCCACTGGGTTCCCTGTCTGTGTAGCAATACTTCTAATCAAGGGGCTAACTCCATTGTGTATCTACACCCAACATTCTTTCGTATTCCTCTTTAGACAGCAGTTTACTTTCTAGTTTGGGCTACTATAATTAAGATTTCTGTAAATATTCATGCATATTCCAGCATGAAAATGGGGTTTCACAGTAGAAAATTTAATAATTATCCAAAAAAGCTAAGACATAAGAACATGCATCTCATGTTTATATTATTATCTTTATCATGAGTAGCATAATTTGAAAATTACACTCCTCAGGTATTGGTTACATATTTAAAATCTGATTTTGGGTATAGTATATTAGCATGGATTGTTTCTAGGAAAGACTATAAATTTGTATTTTCTCTGCGAGTTGTAGATGGAGATTGCTCATTAGTTTCCTGGTGGCCCCGACCTGAATAACCACACAGAAACTGTATTAATTATAACACTGTTTGGCCTATTATCTCAGGCTTATTATTAACTTACTCTTACATCTTAAATTGACCTATTTCTAACTATGTATCACCACAAGGCTGTGGTCTACTGCTAAGGTTTGGGCAGCATCTTTCTCCCTTGGCAGCTAATGATGTTTCCCTGACTCCACCTACTCTCTATATACAACTCTGTTCAGATTTCCTGCCTGCCTTTATTCTGCTGTACCATACATTAAAGTAGTTTCTTTATTAACCAATTGTAATAAAACGTATTCACAGTATACAGAGGAGAATTCCACATTATCTTCCCTTTTCTGTCTAAATGAAAAGGAAGATTTTTAACTTTAGCATACTAAAACTACATGTAACAAAATAGGTATCAAGCAAGAATTACAGTTACAAAATTTAGTCTATTTAATCTGGAAAGTTTCATATCTAATATATCTTTTATCAAAACTAAGGAAACTATAACTATCTGACTTCAACTCCATCAAAGACCTAAGAAGGATATAATATTACCTAAATTAACAGGAAGTATATTGCAAGCAACTTCCAAATCCAGAATTGACAGAGACATCTCACTGCCTGGACAGTCACCCAAAGTTCTTCTGCAACATTGGGACATCTATCTTCAGCCTACAGACCCATAGTATCTGGCAGACTTTTCTATGAAGCAGGAAATCTAAAGGACTGCTTAGCCTGTTTATTGGCATTTTGTCAGTTACGTTCTTCTGTGTCCTACATAATATCTGGTAGACGTTTTCATGAAGCAGGAATTCTGAAAGACTGTCTCACATTCTTTAGACAAGTTCAGCAGTCACTTTTCTGTGGGTCCTGTCTGTCCCGTTCATGCAATATACCATCAATCAGTCCAGACAAGAGCAGTTTCTTGCCCTACTGGCTAGCCTTGTCACATTGAAGGTAAATTCCATACTGAGTTTCTTCAGTGCCCATCAACCTCTCTGAAGTCATTGGTGCTGTCAGAAGCACACATGTCTCACTGTCAAGAAATGCCTAAGTTATTAAGATATTTTAAATGCCATATTCAATAGGTCTTTAAAGTATTTAAGATTATTTATCCAACTGAAATATACCTCTGTATATCTCAAAAACCTAACTAACATGACAAATCTGACTATTATAAATAACCATTATTCTGTAATTTTTAATTATACATTACATTTTTAAATGATTTGTGTAAGCATAATACCTTAAGCAAGAACAGAAATAGTTATACACAGTGTTAAAAAAAATCAACCTTACATTTGCATCAATAGACCAAGATCCATACCAATGCAAAGTATTCATCTCTATATCTGTGATAATCATCTCTAAGTAAGACTTTGAAAGAACACTATCTCAACAATTCCATGTGTAAGGAGACCTTCATCCTAAGGTACACTCATGGTTTTAATTCCCTTGTCAGAAACACCAGATTTCTTAGATAAATGAAGCAATCTTCCTCAATTGAAAATAGAATATCAAACTGGTTCCTGAACTGTCTGATATTTTCCTGTAATTAGAGATGACATTTTTAAAATTCTATAACCAAGAGGAAAATTTAACCTTCTCTGAAGAATTACACTCTAGAGTTGATAGTATATTAAATTGCATTGTTTTAGGGAGTATTCACCAAAGAATTCTATCAGACTCAGAACAGATGTTGCAAGTTTCCTGTCTAATTTCTAGGGCAGGGGAGGAGGAATGGTGAAAATTATCTTTCCTCCCTTGCATCCTATGCTAAATCAGGTTTCATACTTCACAGCTCTGACAGCTTAGTGTTGGGATTATCATATATGGCTTTCCAATGTTCTGCTTTCTCTGATCCTTTACTGTGAAGAAACTATTTTCATGAGATCTGCTGTGTGTCCTTTGTTGGGTTTCTAATTTTAGTTTTTATTACTAGGGGAAGTTATAGGACTTGTTTCAGATGAAAGTAACTTTTTTATGTCACTCAAACTTATTTCATTGTAAGGTGATTATATCTCCACATGAATATTCACTTCAATAAGGAAAATGCAATACCTCTATATAATATTAATAGAATCTTATCTCTGTTGATATAATCCATGAGATTTGCTTCTCAGGCAATTGCTTTTCATGTGGAAGTTTTGGTGATGAGTTTAATATGACAACCTACAGGTCTGTTAATATGCCACATTCACTTTTGCTTTATCTTTGCAGCTTAGGCTTCTAATCTTTCTTTTTTGTGTTGGGTTAGTGGGAATGAATGTTAATGAGCCACTTGGTTATTCATGGCATACTTAGATAATTAATATAGAGAACACTTGTCTTCCATGACCTATTGGATGGGAATTAAAAATTAACTTCTAAACTTGTTCCCTTACAACACAATTGACTCAAAAGTATCTTAGACTTTGTAACTCATGATAGTTTTAATTTATATGGATAAAAAATATTTGAAACAATTACATCAAAGTTGTATCAAAGGATACTATATGAATACAGAATGCCTAAAATTATTTAAAAGATTGCTGAAAAGCAGTAATTGCCACTGGTCAGTGTTTTGTTCAAAAATTATTTTCTGGCCATAGCCATAGTATTTTACTGGATCAACTATGTAAATTTTGCTCATAATCTTTTGCTAATTTAATATTACAAAGCATTCTTTAAGAATTATGATTGCATACTTAGTATGCAAAATCTATATAATGTGAAAACTCATTCCATAATTAAGAAGATTATAAGGTAATTTGTGATCAGTCAGTTTTCAAGGCCCATGTAATTCAGTGGTAGAAGAATTTGATTTTCCATATCCACTTGCCTGAATAATCTAAAAGCTGTATGTTGAAGAAAGAAAATAAAAGATACAGGAAAAATAGCAAAACTTACATCATTTCTTCTCCATCTTTGTTTTTTTCAAGATGTGTTACTTAGATACCAAGAATAGGAGTGCATAAATTATTCAAGATATTGACAAATTTATATACTCTACCAAATAATTTTATTAAAAGTTGAGCACAAATTTATTAAACAGGTTATTTACACCAATAGTCTCCAGAATACTCTTAATTGTTTGAGATACTGCACATGCATCTACACAATTGCATATAATCCACCCAAATAAAACAAATATAAATGTAGTGACATTTCATTTGTATTTTAATAAATAAAGCTTGCCTGAAGATCAGCAAGGAAAACAGCCCCACCTGTCAGCCTTACAAACCAGGCAGTGTTAACATATACCTTCAATCCCAGTAGCCACACTCATTGCCAAAGATATTGGGCAGTGCATGCCTTTAATCACAGTGGTGCACGCCTTTAATCCCAGCCCTAGGGAGGATTATTAAATGGAAGGAGAGAGCTATCAGCCATAGTCTCAATCTAAGATTCCTGGAAGCAGGATAACCATTTTGGATTTAAATCGAGGTAAGAGCCAGTGGCTGACTGTTTTGCTTTTCTGACCTTCAGGTTGAACTCTAATTTCTATTTCTGAGTTTTTATTTAATCCTGAATCATATAAATATTGAACTGGAAGGTTTAAAGAAATAGTGAGATTGTAAGAAAACATAGAAATTGGAGTAAGTTTTGATTATACCATGTATGATCTAACACCAGGAGGAAGCATTTTTATTTGCTCTTATGTATGAACCATGAATCACTTATGGATTAAGCACATTAGTAATTAACTCTGAGTTATTAATATTATGTATGCTTCACATTAAGGAAAGAAATAAAAGGACTTCCCTTTGAATCACTTAACCAACGGTAAGTCCAGATTTAAATGTTTTCCTTGCTCCTTGTGTCTTCTTCCTCCTGTATGTCTGCTGCATTAGTTTGAATCTGTGTCAGTTTGAAAAAGGCTGTGTTGTGCATCTGTCTCAGGGTCTGTGTGTGTCTGAGAGGTCCTTCAGTGTGTGAGGGTAGGTAAGTGTCTGTTTCTAACAAAGGGCTCTGCTCTCTCCTTGAACTTCACTGAAAGTATTACATATGGAAGGAATGGGATACATTACAGAATATTTTAAAAGAGTTCCACAAGAAATTAAGTCACTAGCACCAACTAATTTCAACCAAACCAGACGACAGTACTGTGAACATCCTTGTGTATCAGCCAACCTCCATAACTAGATGATGTGACCTTTATGGCAGATTTCAGAAAATTTGTTGCTTTCAGAAAATGCTACACATTCATTGTTCCTGGTCAGGGGCAAAAAAGAATACATAACTTATGGTTACAAACATACAATATCATTAATTTTAAAAGTAGATTACTTGGGAAATCCAAGGCAAGCAAAAATGACTGCTATATTATTTCCTTAAAAGCAGATTAGGCAAACAGGTTGAATGCATAGTGGGAAAGCAGTCTTTTTTTAACTTTTTATTATTAAAAATTTCTACCTCCTCCCCTCCTCCCATTTCCCTCCTCCTCCCCACACTTCCCCTCTCTATTTCCAGCCCAAAGAGCAGTCAGGGTTCCCTGACTTGTGGGAAGTCCAACGTCTTCCCCCATCCATCCAGGTCTAGGAAGGTGAGCATCCAAACAGACTAGGCT
>LOEQ01007393.1:26041-42039 GCA_001685075.1 Bramus lutescens | reverse complement strand
GCGAGTGGAGGGCAGTTGCTGCTTTTTTAAAGAGAGAGAGACCAAGCCCCAATGGGTTGGTATCTCAGCGGCTATTGGCCGAAGGAGCAGAAGGAGCTCCAGCAACAAATTAACATGATTATAACATTTGCGTGATCTGGACAGATGCTACTTCTTTGCTTAATCTATTGGCTATAACAGTGATTTCCTTCCCGATATTTTAAAGAAGGTATAATATCTTCAGTTATCTCAAGATACAGTGAAAATCCATCAAGGATTACTGGAACACAGTTAAATATACCTGATAATTACAAAAACAAATGCGTGTAATAGGTAGTATATGCCATAGAATTAAAAGGATGACTTTTATATTGCCATTTCATGGAGGTTTGGAACTCCTAATTTGGGAACTGAAGGATCAGGCAAATATATATGTATCAAAAATGGAAGCAGAAAGAGATATGCTTGTGATGGGGAGAGATTGAGAGCTGGTGACAAAAGCTGTTAAGCTGAGAACACCTTGCCACTTTTGATAGTTATGATAGCTTGCCTTGCCTTAGTCTCTTTATTTTAATGTAAATGTCTAAGAGTGAGTGGGTGATTGAAGGAGTAGGAGAGAGGTTATGTGTCTTCCCGGGGCAAGATGGCAATTGAATGACTACCAAGCCCTTCCCCTGTAATGCTAATATATGCATTTCTTGTTCCACCCTCTTTTCTAGTAATAGTAAACAACATTTGTCACCTACACCAAACTACTTTTCACTTCCAAACTGATTTAGCTGACATTTGTACTTCAAGTACCACAGCTCAGGATTAAGAGGTATAAGGCCTAGAGAGATATATGTGGTGGGTGGAAAGAGAGAATAAGGGTTCACATGTAGGATTCGGAAAATCCTTCATAATTCTACCCTCGATGACAGGAGATGGCCTAATGCCTCATTAATTCCCACCAAGATGACTGTGATGTCTAGTCTCCTTTCAATCTGAAATTAACTAATGCAGTTTTAAAAAAGACTAATTTGAACATGTTTAATGCTTCATTATGCTATTATAGTCTTTCAACAAAAGATTTGATAACAAATTAACATTTCTTTAAATAAAACAATCACTTCCTTCCAAAGTCCCCAACTAACACAATATTTTGTGTTTTGAGTGCAGTAGGTGACAAGAGAAAACATTTGCTGCTCCAGTGTGTGTAGAAAGAACCATATGAGGGCCTTCTGTTTATTTTATGATTAATCACCTAAGAGCTAATATCACCCCAATAAGGAAGAATTCTCAGAAACAAAAGGACAGTTACTGTGAGCAGATCAAAGCCCCACCCCCACCACAATCCCCCAACCCACACAATCACACACACACACATCCCCAAAAGGTGAGCTTTACCAGTTGGTTATGATGAAATGAGAAAAGCAGTAAAATAGAGAGGTTTTTTAGATTAAAAAACATAAATTTGGTTAATAATCAAATATCATATTTCATAATAAGACAACCTCAGTTACTGTCTGTGCTGGTGATGTAACAGACTTACTATAAACATGATAATAAATGGATGTATTTTTAACTCAATAATTCTTTGTTATATACCTATATGATATGGGCTATGATGAGTCAATCTTAAATGAATTCCTTACAAGTTTAAACACAGAAGAATATAAGCACATTAACTAAATACAGTGTATAATTTACTAAATATTAAACTGTAGTAACAACCTGTTTTGACAGAAAAGAATGTTTTACTCCAAATGAGATATTTAGAGAAAGATTTGTGTACAAGATACAGTTTAGACAGGGTCTTTTATTTAAAATTTATACATATAAGATTGTATACCACCATTTAAAATCTAGAAACCACAAATAAGAAAAAATATACTGTATTTATCTTGCTAAGATTGGTTTGACTCACTTAATATTATTGTCTCCAGTCTTCCCCTTTCCTCAAAACTTTATGATCCATTGTGGCAAAACAAAACAAACAAATAAATGATGACAAAATAATCCTTTAAATTAACTATATACGTCACATTCTCCTTAACTATCCCTCTGCTATTAGACATCTAGACTGCTTACAAATCTCAGCTGTTATAAATAGTGCTTCAGGGGACACTCTTGTGTCAGTGATATGTTGAACTGAAATCTTTTGGGTAAATACCCAGGAGTTGTATAGCTGAATGATGTGGCAGGTTAACTCTTAGATTTTTGAGAAACCTCCAGAATATCTCCATAGTAGTTAGACTAACTTATACCTTCCCCACCAACAGTGTATTAGGGCATTCATACACATTATTAGCAGCTGAAGTTTGTGTTCTTAGTGACTGAACTTCTGAATAGAATAAAATGGAATCTCGATTTAATTTTAGGCTTTATTTCTGTACTTAGTCTTTAAGTCCAAAGTATGTCTGTAAGGAATGAATAAAAGAGTATATATGTAACCCAAACTGAATAACAACCTAAGAAAATATGCAGTAGTTATATGTAAAACTTAAGGGACAAAACACACAAAATAATGATGCTGTTAAGTGTCTGTCTTGTCAGTTTGGGTTGCAGAAATAGAGTAATATAATAGGTCGGTGATTTAAAACACAAATGGATTTCTTACATTTCTGAAAACTGAGGATTTCAAAATAAAGTTGCTTTACTAATGCTAACTGTTTTACTAACTGATTGGGTTTTGGGGTTTGCCTCACTTCCAATTTCTAGGAAGCCAACTTTCTTCCTTTTGGACCCTCACATAGCAGTCAGAGAGGGCGGTCATGCTTGCAGAGTGTCTTTGATGGGTACTCTAGTTACACTGATGATGTTTTCACTGTCCTAAAGCGACTCTCTTGCCACTGTCTTCTTACTACAAAGTAGGGATTAACATTTTCACTTGAAGGTTTGTCTCTAACAACTGTCTTCCTGCATACTCATCCTTTCTCAATCCGGAACTTCAAAGCTTATTAATACATGGGTTTGACTTCATTTTGTTATAGGAGCATAGGAGATAGGTAAATCACCTCCATTGATTGTGGTCAAAAAGAAAATCACAAGATGTGCTGTGCTGGAGTACACAGCACGTAAGGCTGCAGTCCATCGTGGCTGACAGTTCTTTCTGTCTGCACTGGGCACAAAATGTAGGACTCCCTTTCCAGCAGTACTCTCTCCCTGTCTGAGTAGTGTCTTTAGGCTTAGAGGCCCAACTTTATCAGAAGCTGACCCTAAGCCGGGATGCCTATCTCATGCATCAACTTTGACATAGATCCCTGCAAATATTCCTCTCCTGATCCCCATTTGATAATTAGGTTTTGTGCTCCAAACTCTATAGTAGGACTAACTGTGTTGCCCAATGCAAATTAGGTGATGTCTCAGCTGCTGTTGCCATCCTATATATTCTCCTTACTACTCTGGATTGAAGCTGAGCTGTAACAAAGATGCAGACTCCCGGAAAGCTATTTCCATAGTAAACTTTGTTCCTTGTTTCTACACTCTCCTCCCTCATGGACTGGTGGCCATTGATACCAGCAGAGGAGAGACATCCACACTACTAAATACAGTTTCTATTTAGCACTACAGCTATTATGTTCCAATTGAAAAGAAAACCTTGGTATTAACTTCCTATAGTTAATCATCTCATAGTAAGACAAATTATAAAATATTTCACCAATGTGTATTTTTATTTCTCCCTTCCCTATTCTTCTTAATACTCCCATATAGCTCTCTCTATTCTCTATCAAATTCATTGCCTCTTTTTCATTAATAATTATTGTATGAATATATATATATATATGTATGTGTATTTTTGTATTTTTATACATACATATTACCAATATAAACTTCTCAGTCTGTACAATGTTATATGTATATATGTTTTCATGGCTGATCATTTGGTATTGGAAAACCATTGGTGTAGTCTTCCCTAGGAAAGACTATTTCTCCCACTCAGCATTCCTTAGTAATTCTTGGTGTAGTATTGAGACTTTCAGGCATATCTCTTGCCATCCTTGTTTAGTTCATGGTTGGGCAGCCATATTTGTGATTCTTTATAGGTATAGCTTCAGCCATTACTGGGAGACATTATCTCTCAGAAAACTCAATGATCTTCTGTTCATTACAATCTTTCTGTAATGTTTTCAGCAAAGTACAAATGATCTCATAGAGGAAATGGGAAAAGGGGGAACTTTTTATGAAGTGGGGAGAGTGGCAAATATAATATAAGAAGGATCAAATAATAAATATGATATCTGTAAAGGACATAAGGAATCATACTATCAACTGTATGTATATCTACATATGTGTGTAAATAAATATGTAAATTGATAACCACTTGTAACTGAAAAATTAGTTTTCTCCAGGGGATCCTCATTAGGGAAACAAATACTCATAATTGTAGGCCATATACCCAGAAATAGATTTCCAAGAAAAAAGAATTCAGTGGCATCTTTAGAGATTTGTTTTCTCATAATGTGCCAAGGTTTCTGTCTTTTTGCTATTGTTTTGGTTATTTATTTTAATCTTTATTTTTACATTTGTTCATTTATTTATTTTACTTTTTGCAAATACACCTTATAAGTTTTATGTATATCTTATTACCTCTTGTTTTGTGTTTTTATGGATTTCAAGAATTAGTGTGTCTCTAAGTTTATTTCAGGCTTTTGTGTCTTTTTCTTTTTTTGTTCTTCTTTTGTTTGTTTTGTCCTATTCCAATTTGTTCTTTTTTTGTTATTATCCATTAGACGTTTCTTTGTTTTCTATGGCAAGACAAAAAAAATGGTAGTTCTGGATGGGAGAGGAGGTACAGAGGATGATCAGAATATAGTGTAAGGAAAATATCTATACTCAATCAAAGAAAAATATCCATGTAATTTAGTGTGTGACTAAACATACTGAATTTTTCTCATCTGTCCTGATAAGCTCCCTCTAACTGCCAAAACACCTTAAAAACAACAACAACAGCAACAACCACAAATAGCACCAGATATGAGAATTCTTTTGAGCTCTTAGTGCTGTAGAAGAGACTCACCAAACATCCTATTGCTATGGACTGTGCTGGAAGGTAAATCCCCATTGTAGATATCAGAAACTTAAGAAACATGGCACAGAGCCCTCTGAGCTGGAATTGACCTGAGAGCCTCTTCCCTGAAGATTAGCTTTCATGGTATCAAAAGGCACTTCCAAACGAGGGATGAAAGTAATAATCCTACCCAGCTATGATGTCCATGAAGCATAGTAATGACCAGCATGATAGAATAAAACTAAAGATACAGTAGTGGCATACATTCCTTCACAGAAGCCAAGAGTTCTATAATTGGAAGTAATATATACTCAACAATAGGAAGACCATACCTGATACTGGAAACTGAGGTAATTAATAAGTGTGAAAAAATCATGGATCCTGGAGATTCTACAAACAACAGTTTATGAAACTAACACAATCAATGACAACATTCTAAATATTTGTATTTATACTCAGAGATAAGCATAATCTTTCATAAAGGAAACATATGTTTGCAACTGGCAGAGACCAGTACAGAAAACCACGACCAAACAAAATGCGCTGTTGTAGAGCCCAGGCTAAATGGATACAAAGCACTGCTGTATATAACAGAGATATTTTATACCAGCTTAAATAGGCCAAACCTGGATTCAAGTCTGAAGAAGAAAAGAATTTTAGAAATTACCAGTTTATGAAGCAGATTCAGGGTTTAATAAAGATATTTTAATACAAGCTAAAGCGCAAAACTTAAGAGAAAAAAATAGAGGCTCAGAAGAGAGTAAAACATCCAAGAGTGTGGGTGAGAACTGTTCTCAGAATTGTCATAATGAGTAAGTCATAACCAAGGGTGAATGATTGCTCCTCAAGGTAGCATCTTCTCCACTCATATTTTTGTATGAAAACTATATTCAGGATTTTGTTAGGAATTCAAATTAAAGTTTTTAAAGGAATGCTAAGAAGATCAGGTGGAATGATCGATTAAAAAGAGTACACATCAGGAAACAGAAAGAAGAAAAATTACTGGTCTTTTTTGACATTCTCATAGGATGTTTGGGAAAAACGATGAATCCCTACCCATGGCAATCTACATTTTAGTCTTAAACTGGGCATTTTATTACTTTTACTTAAAGTATCTATGAAGTTGGAAAATTTTCTCAGTGGTTAAGAAAACTTGCTTTTTTGAAGAAGACCTGGGTTCCATTCCTATAACCAACATGGTGAGTTAAGACAGTCTGTAAATCCAGTTCTAGAATTTAAATCACTCTCTCATGATTCCCATGGGTGCCAAACATGCATATGGTCAAAACGTTCAAACACATAAATGAAAGGAATTTTCCAAATTTAGAATATCTATGTGTGAGTGCTATGGTCGTCAACTTCACAACAATGTTGCTAATGATACTGTAGTCTCTCATATAGTAAAAGGCTTTACTCTGACTCCAAGATGAGCAAGAATCTTTCCCTCCTCATGTTTCCAGATTTTCTTCTCTCTTTTTTTTATTCTGCCTCATTTTCACATGCATTTCCTCCCTTCAATATCTTCTTAAAAATAAACATGATGGTTTGGGGGAGTTTAACTTTAATGTTGTATTTAAAATTATAATCTGAAGTAAATTTTACTATGTTAATTAGTCTACCAATAACAACACATCCATTCATAGTCACTCACACACTGCTTTGTCTTAAAGAATATCCACAATTATTTCTGAGAAAAGACTATTTCGACTGACAACTGAACAATGCCTGTTGTTAATATTTTTCCACATCTGATGGATTTCTCCCACCCATGATATACTTTGAAAGTTCCTGGAGTGAACTTTGATTTGTCACCTTGGGAACTAATGAAAGAAGATATAAATCTTGAAAATGCTTGACATCCGTCTTTTTTGGAAAAGAGTAAAGAAATCAAATGAGTAAATAACACGTCCATCAATATTCAGTGTCTACATGCACACCCTGAACTTTGAAGAACATCTGTCTTCCTGCCATTAATGATTTTGTTCCAGATGTGATCTAAATATGTTTGCAAATGAGGAGCAGAGAGGTTAGCACAATTTATACTGCAGACAGTTTACAGTTATCAAAGCTATTTTTTATTTCATATATATATACACATTTCAAAAATAATCTGGCACCCTGGAATCATTTGTTTCTAATGGCATTAAAATAAGTATAAAACTTTTGCCTTTGGCTTTGCTCTGAGGTTGATCTTTCTTGTTTAAAGAAAGACAATATTGTAAAGTAGGAAGATTATAAATTTTAGAAATAAACATGAATTTAAAGCCTGGATGATTAACAAGTATTCATGTAGTGGTGTGAACATTTATCCCGTTAACATCTTATATAACTTTGGAAATGATATATTTACTAAGATTAAGACTAGGGGCTAGAGAAGTGGCTAAGTGATTGTGGGTAAATAATGCTCTTCCAGAGTTTGTGAGATGTGTTGTCAGCCTATAATTTGTGGAACTCAACGCTGTAGCTGGAAGGACCCACTGATTTTGGCCTTCCAAGGGCATATGCACTCATATGCCCACACATATGCGCATACACACACACATACACAGAGAGAGAGAGAGAGAGAGAGACTCACACATAGACACATATTTAAAAAAAGTATTGAAGATGTATAAGAAAAGTCATTCTTTACTACACACTATATATTCTAATTATTTATGTATATGGAACAGGAGTTATATAATTTTTTATATTTCTCTAAACATTCATGATACTAATTTATATTCCAATTTTAACAGTGAGAAAAGTCAGAGCAAAGTAATATATAATAGAACAAAAAACTCAAGCATGTGAAAATTGCAGTTTCTTCAACACGTATTGTAATCTTGACTCAAAGAAGCTCCACCACACAGAGTTTTGTTCATCACTGTACACCTGCTGTGGCTAGAGACATGTTGAACTGGTCACCAATGGCATCAAGATCCACAGCAACATTTGTTGGGTGCTTACTAATTAACTGACATTTTCTAGAAAACTACTGTCATAAATCACTCACCATAATCATACATGATTGATTATGTTAACTCACAGAAATGAATGCTCATTCTTAAAATTCTGAGGCACAAATCTGATGGCATTTGTTCTTTTGATTTACTTTGATAGTCTCTAACACACATTTCAAATGTTTATTGAGTGAGTAATTCCTTCTATTTTATATTTTGTAATTAGTAGTTTTATTGAGATATAATCCAGCTACCATAAAATTTTTCATTTAAAAAAAATTATTCTTTTCTCATATGTTACATCTCCACTAGAGTTTCCACTCCATCCACCTCTCCCAGCCCCATCTCTTCTTAATTGGGAAATGACAATTGTCAATAATATTTGCAAACTTAATGGAATCCATAAACCACAATTCTGTGAAACCCAGTAACATAACATTTACATTTTATGAGGTTATCAATGCTAGGTAAAGTTTTTGCAGTGTCACCAAGTTTTTTGTTCAGCAAATGATAGGTCCGAACTTCAATGCATGCCTACTGCTACTTTCTTTGTGTTGTGCCCTCTGAAGCCTGAATGGCCTTGTTAAAATTTATCATGTGGTAATGTTTGGTAAGCATAAATTTATGTTCTTCCTGAGACCACACATTTCTTCATTTACTATAGCAACTTGGGAGTAAATATATTCACTTCAATTCTAGGCAGTGGTACAAGGTATAGGACTGAGTCACTGAATGTTCAACAATTTTCTAAAAGCTCTTTGCAGAAAGTGCTGCAAGAGAGACCTGATGCATTAAAATTCAAATATATCTTCCTGGCAGCAAACTATCTCTGGGCCCTGGGAAGCCTGAGTTTGGGTGAGCCAGGGTGTAATGAATCCCTGTGTTTCATGCCATTGACTCCTGCATGTCAAGCACCACATCCATAATGGCAGATGCAAGTGACTGGGCCTGTCTGGAGCTCTTTTACTAAATCAAAATTGTTTCACAGGGGAATATGGCATCAGGAATAAAGGAAAAATAACATTCTCTTTTCCACTGTAGAAAAACAAGGTTGCTCATGATGTTAATTCTAAAAGAAAACATCTGGAAATGATGCTGGAACATAGTGAGATTATGCCCAGTCATGCAACATCACGGATGGTTATGCACATTGGTTTGCTTTCCTTCCCATCCTCCTACCCTCTCTCTGTCCCTCCCTCCCCCACTTCTCTCTCTCTCTCTCTCTCTCTCTCTCTCTCTCTGTGTATGTGTTCAGAACACTGAAGTGGTTCTGCCAGTTCTCCCCAATTACTGCTGTGCATCAATCTGGTCACTATTAACTAAAACTGAGAGGCAAATTAACTGAGCTTAAATTTATATAACAGGACCTTTGTTACTTCCTTCAGACAAGGATGGTTGTAGGAAGAGATAAAATGTAATGAAAACCAATTATTTTCATCTTAACCTTTCTGCTCTGTCTCACTGAGGGTTTCTATTGCTGTGACAAAGCACCATGACCAAAAGCAAGTTGAGAACAGGGTTTATTTGGGGACATTTTAACAGCACTGTTCATCAAAGAAAGAAGTCAGTGTAGGGACTAAAATATGGCAATAACCTGGAGTCAGGAGCTAAAGGAGAAGCCATGGTAGAGCACTGTTGACTGATTTGCTCCTTATGGCTTGCTCAGGCTGTTTTCTTGTAGAACTCAGGAGGACCATCCATGGAATAGCACCACCCACAGTAGGTTAGTCCATCCCCAATCAATCTTTAATAAAGAAAATGCTCTACAGACTTGCCTGCAGACAGATTTTATGGTGATATTTTATTTAATTTAGGTTCTCTTTTTTCTGATGGCTTTATTTTGTGTCAAGAGACATAAAATGATCCAGCACACTGTCTGATTTTTTTTGACTCTATTATCTACAAGGTTTTTTTTGTCATTGATTCAAATATGTTCTGGGGGCTAATCTTTCTCAGTTCATGTTTGGCAGAGAAAAAGACTAAGTCTGTTTCCCTTACTGGCTTCTCAAAATATCTCAGAATTTAGTCTCTTTCTCTGATTGACTTGGACTAAGTAATATGTCTAACTTTGAACATATCTTGCCAGGAGAACACAGAATTTGATTTTCTTAAGCTACCCTTAGACATAAAACTATACTTAATACCAAAAGCATATATAGATTGAGAGTGGATAAACAATTTCTCATCTCAGATAAAAATTTTGTAATTGTTGCAAAAAGAAATAAAATTGATATCAGGTAACAAAAACAACTATATTCAATGCACCTGTCCTTCTATAAGACATGAAGGACATAATGACTAATAAAGTTCCAATCAATCCCAAAACTAAGTCTTTATATATCATTTATCTAGCACAAAGATAGCCACCCATGATTCAAAAACTAGATTTATCCCATACATGTGTCTTGCTGAAACTCACACCTTTCTATAAAATTTTAATTTGAATTAGTCATGCTTTATAAGTTTAATTTTCTTTAAAAAAATCAACTAAAGAACTGGAAGATGCTTGATCTCTACTAGAATATTCTTATTTAGCAAGTACCACCTGTTTGGGATCACTTGTTTTTTTTTCTTTAGCCAAATACATGCTCCAATTCACTTTATTCTCAGTTACCAACCATTGCCTTCACAGCACCAGTCCATTATATTTCAACAGAATTCAAAATCTTGAAGTAAAAGTTATTCTTCAAAAGCAAAATTACTTTCTGTTAAAATGGGATAAGAAAAACTGGAGAAATAGTACTATCTGTAAGGCTCTTATTCCTGAAGAATCGGAACCCAAGTTTCAAAGCCCAGCATCTATTCATACAAAGACTAGGCATAGATGGCATTGTGCCTGCAATCCACTGCTGGGAACAAAAAGCCTGGAGAATCCCTGGCTTTTTCCAACAAACAATCCTGCAGAACCAATGTATCACAGGTTCAAGGACAGACCCAGTCTAAAAAAATGTGATGGAAAACAACTGAGGAATACAACTAATGCTGACCTCTGAATCCCACATGCATACAACATCCCCATTACAGTATGTACAATACTCCTGAACACATATGCCCATATACAAATGAAAGAAGAGATGATGAAAAGAAGAGAAGGAAGAATGAGTATTTCAAATTTAAGAAGGAAATGAAAGCAAAGATTTTATTTTAGGTAGTAAAGATCTTAAGTTTAATATGCAAATATTAAGTATAAATTACTTAAATTATGAAAAATAGGCTTTTGGATTTGGTAGAAAACTTGTATTCATTATCCATCTACCGACTGCAAAAGATATACCCTAGCAAGAATTCATAGCACAACTAGAATACTGTGTATGGATCCTGTTTCCTATTCTAACCTCATTGTACACACATAGCATAAACACATCATTGAAAATCAGACAAAAAGAAATATACTGTTTTACTCATTTAAACTGTTGGCACAATTTTAATATGTGCAAGAAAGTAATTTCACCTATAATCATATTCAAAATAACACCAAGGAATAATTTTTCTTTCTTGTAAGTCTTAACACTTATTGTTTTATATGCCAGTTATGGCACACATGAAGTACTATATTCTGCTTTATTGAAATGTTGTATAGAGATGTCTCTAAAGGACTTGTGCTATCATAATTATTCATGTTAAATATGTATATAATAGCTAAAGAGTCAATGTAATATGTTTATGATCTTCTGGATTTTTCCTTTTCTCTTTCCCGGCAATTTCTTTCTCTTCTGTTTTTGTCTTATATTTCAGTTTCTATCCAAGTTCAAATACAAAATGTTTTACAGAATCACTCCTCTCTTCCCCAATGTCCCCAGAGAGTGGCTGTACCTGAGAAAAATGTCGCAAAAGTTCATATAATAATCTATATTTCAGAAACAAAAAAAACAAGGAAAGACCAAAAAAATTACAGATAAGCAGGAACTAAGAACATAGAAGGTACCACAGAGAAATACAGCTTGCTCCAATACTGAGGAGACTTAAGAGGTGAATGAACAAGCCATATGGAGGAGCACCCAACTTTCTAGAACACCCACAGTGGGACAAAACCCCAGGCCCATCCCTCAACTCTCTTGACATTTCTAGTCAGCCAGCACGGATTTTCCTGTGGATTGGCTCCACCCAAATTCAAACCCATGCAAGCCACCCCTACAAACTACTGGCCTCACCCCACCCACAAACCAGCCTATCTTCCTGCAACGTTGGTGGAACTCTGAAACACAGCTTGCCCCAAAACTGAGGAGAATTAAGAGGTGAGTGAACAGCCATGTGGAGGGACAACCCATTCTCTAAGACCTCCACAGTGGAACAAATCCCCGGGCCCCTCCCCAAACTCCCTCAATTTTCTAAACCGCCAGCAGGAGAGTTTCCTGTGGGCAGGCTCCCCCCAAACGAAAATACATCCACTGGCTTCTCCAAGTTACTAGCAACACATTGCCCCAAACTCATCTATCCGCCTGCAACCTCAGTGGAAGTCTACAACACAGCTTGCTCCAATACTGAGGAGACATAAGAGGTGAGTAAACATTCACATGTTGGGACACACACTCTCTAGGTGATCCATAGCAGGACAACATCCCATGACCCTCCTCCAACTCCCTTGGCTTTTCAATCCAGCCAGCAGGGAGTTTCCTGAAAGTAAGCTCCCTCAAACCTCAACCCCATCCGCTGGATCCCCCAAGTTACCAGCAAAACCTTTCCTATAAGCTCAGAACTTGCTATAATACTGAGGGGACCAAGAGAGGGCACAAAGAGAGTGGACAAAGAGAAAAGAACAAGAAAGAAAGCTTATTGAGATGTCAGAGTCTTCTTGAGACACAGACATTGACAGAAGAGAGTAGACCAAGAAAAACTCCCAAAGACTCAGATAGCCTTTGCAAGGATTGAACCAAGATAAAAAGACATTCTTGGCCTCATTTGAAGGAAGAGATGGGTAGGTGCCAATGCAAGAATTCTTCCAACAACCTAAAAAGCAACATGGTAACAGAAGAACCTAGTGGTCATTCAACAGGAAGACTTGATGATCCTAACCCACGGGAAGAAGAAGAAAACATCTTTAAGCATAACTTTATAAAAATGATGATGATATATTTATTATAGAGGAAATGAAAAACTCTGTTAAAGAATAGAGGAAAAGTCAAAAAATAGAAGAAATTAATGAATCCCTAAAAGAAACTCATGAAAAACAAGAAAAAACAATGAAACAGTTGAAGCAAGCAGTAAAAAACTTGAAGACTGAAATTGAAGTCATAAAGAAAACACAAACAGAGGAAATTCTGGATATGGAAAATTTGGATAAGTGAGCAGGAACTACAGAGACATATACAACCAACAGAATACAGGAGATAGAAGAAACAATCTCAGGTGCTAAAGATATTATAAGGGAATAGACTCATTGATCAAAGAAAACATTAAATAAAAAATCTTAACACAGCCTTCAGAAAATATAGGACACCATGAAAACACTGAACCTAAAAATAATAGGGGTAGAATAAGGAGAGGAACTCCAGCTTAAATGCACAGAAAATATATTCAACAAAATCACAGAAGAAAACTATCCCAACCTAAAGATAGATATCCCTATGAAGGTACAAAAAGCTTACAGAATGCACACAAAAAACCTGCATCAAAAAAGTCCCCTCACCATATAATAATCAAAAACAAAAAACACAAAACATCCATAATAAAGAATATTAAGAGTTGCAAAGGAAATTTTTCAAGTAAAATATAAACATAATCCTATCAAAATTACACCCAACTTCTCAATGGAAACCATGAATGCCAGAAGTTCCTGGATAGATGCGCTGCAAACACTAAGAGACCATGGATGCAAACCCAGACTGTAATACCCAGCAAAGCTTTCAATCACCATCAATAGAGAAAACAAGATATTCCATGACAAAACCAGACTTAAACAATACGTATCCACAAACCCAGCCTTACAGAAATTACTAGAAGGAAAACCACAACCCAAAGGAATCTAACTGCAACAACAAAAATAAAGGCAACTAATAACCCCCCTACTAGCATAACTCAAAAAAGGAAAACATACAAACACAACTACTGAAAAATAACTGGAATTAACAATCACTGATCATTAATATAGCTTAATATTAATGGACACAATTCAACTATAAAAAGACACAGCCTAAGAGAATGGATATGAAAACAGGATCCAACCTTCTGCCATATATAAGAAACATACTGCAACCTTAAAGACAGAAAATACCCCAGAGCAAAGGGTTGGGAAAAGGTTTTCCAATCAAATGGACCTTAGGAACAGGTGGGTGCAGCGATCCTTATATATAACAAAACTGATTTCAAACTAAAATCAAACAGAAGAGATGAAGAAGACACTTTACACTCATAATAGGAACAATCTATCAAGATGTAGTCTCAATCTTGAATATATATCCCTCTAAAAGAATAGCATCCACATATGTAAGATAAACATCATTAAAATTTAAATCACACATAAAACCCCACACACTAATAGTAGGATATTTTAGCACCCCACTCACACCAATGGACAAGTCAACCAGACAGACACTTAACAGAGAAATAAAAGAGATAACAGATGTCATGAATCAAATGGACTTAACAGACATATATTGAACATTCCACCCAAGCACAAAACAATATACCTTCTTCTCAGCACCTCATGGACCTTCTCTAAAAATAAACACATACTCAGTAACCAAGCAAACATCCACAGATACAAAAATTTGGAGTCACCCCCTGTGTCTTACTGGATCACCATGTATTAAAGTTAGAGTTTAACAAAAATACTACTCTCAGAAAGCCTAAAAGCTCATGGAAATTGAACAGTGAACTACCTAATCACCCCTGAGACAAGGAAAAAAATAAATAAATGGAAGACTTCCTTGAATTCAATGAAAATGAAGGCATAACATATCCAAATCTATGGGACACCATGAAAGCAGTGCAAAGAGGAAAGTTTATAGCACTAAGTGCCCACATGAAGAAAATGGAGAAAGCTCACATTAGTGACTTTACAGCACTGGTGTGGGACCATGGTCTGTATTCTGTCAATTATATTTTAAATAAATGCTTATTGGCTAGTAGCCAGGCAGGAAGTATAGGAGAAACAACCAGACAGAAAGTAGAAGTGGGTCAAGGAGAACAGCAGAATTCTGGGAAAAGGATGCAGTCCTGGCCCAGTCACAAAAGAAGCAAGATGTGACTGCCTCACTGAAAAAGCTACTGAGCCATGTGGCCAACACAGATAAGAATAATGGGCCAGTCAGTTTATAACTAATGAAGACCTCTGTGTGATTACTTTGGGACTTAATGATTGCAAGAACTGGGTATGACAGAAAACCTCAGACAACAAATGGTTCCCAATGTGTGGACAACTGCATCCACAAAAAGCCTGACAAAATTTGGGAAAAGAGTAGAGTGAAGCATGGCTTATTGATAGCAACACTTTCTCAGGTAGGCTCTGCTTGCTAGAGGCAAACACTCTCATTTAATAGAGGCTTCCTGACTCAGTTTTAGCTGCAAAATCTTGCAGTTCTTTTAAGAGGTCCTGCCACAAAATACTTAAATGGTGTTGATGAAAATCTGATTGCATGCTTTTTGGTTTTCAGTCATACCAGGAAAAAAGCTGTGACATTTTAAAATGCCAGCTTTCCGGACCATCCTGCCAGCATAAACTCTGACTCTCAGGCAAAAGGTCCAGCTAGAGAGCATTTGAGTGTCGTTTGTGAGCAGAGTGCTGTGGCTTGCTTGCTGGCAGGGACCTTGAAATGCCATAGAGTTGTGGGAATAAACATGGCTACAGCCGGTACCTCCGCCATGAAGCTGGAATCTCAGAAAGCTAAGAAATAGGATGGATCCAGACATCAAAGTCATGGCTTTAATCATCTCCATATTGCTTAGCATATGTAAAACTTATGTGGTCAGAAAAGAAAGAGATATACAGAAAAGAGAGATTTAAAGATGAATAAAACCTCTAAATGGTTTACAGTTTGTTAAAAAAAATATATGGAGGCTTGGGAGAGAAGAGGAAAAGGTTAAAGTCCTTGAAAGAAAGAAAGAAAGAAAGAAAGAAAGAAAGAAAGAAAGAAAGAAAGAAAGAAAGA
>LOEQ01007393.1:4741-20525 GCA_001685075.1 Bramus lutescens | reverse complement strand
GGCAAGAGTCTTGAATCTAGAGGGGATCCCAGGTGTCCAAGGAAATGGCCCCAGCTTGTTCCTTGACCAGCTGAGGAGAGGGCACATCAACTGACCCCATCCTATAGCCACACTGATGAACAGCTTGCATGTCACAATAGAACCTTCATCTGGCGATGGATGGAGATAGAGACAGAGACCCACATTGGAGCACTGGACTGAGCTCCCCCTGCAGGATCTTGATTATTCCATCTTATTGCTTTTCCTATCCTGATTCAATCACTATATGAATAACATACCGCTGCATGCCCTCGCCTGTGTTTTTAGAACACATCTGGAAACAAATATTTCTTAGCCCTGCTACTGAGAAAATGACATTGTTTTCTTAACAGAACATCTCTTTGAAACCATCTCCAGACCTACTTCAAAAGCTAGGCTGCATTGACTCTGACATGATGCATCTTTCTTGCTTTTTTCTAATGAGAAAAAAATATATATAATAGAACTATGGTCTTCTGTGGGAACTCCTTCAGTCAATAGTGATGTAGCTGGCCATTTGTTATTTTTTCCCCATCTGCTCAGGCCCCAAATAATTACACAGACACCATATTATTTGCAATACTGTTTGTCTCATTAGCTCTAGCTTTTTATTGGCTGATACTTACATATTAATTTAACCCATTTCTTATAATCTGTGTATCTACATGAGGCTGTGGCTTGCCAGGTAAAGTTCCAATGTCTGTCTTGGGCAGGGCTACATGGCTTTACCTTTACTCACAGAAGAAAGAGGGTCGTAAGTCAAATCAAAAAGGGTGGATCGAGATCTCTGTCCTATCAGGCCAAGCCAGTGGTTTTTTTTTATATTTATTAACCAATAAAAGCAACATATAGACAGAAGGACTTTCCACGTCATTTCCCATATTCTGTTTAAATAAAAGGAAGGTTTTAACTTTAACATAATAAATTACATATAATAAAACTGGCATCAAGTAAGAATTACAGTTATATTTATATCTACTTTATCTTTTATCATATCTAAGGAAAACTGTAACTATTTGTTTTTTAACTCCATCAAAGACTCCAGAAGGACATAATATTATATAAATAAACAGGAAGTGCACTCTATGCAACTTCCAAAACTCCAGAAATGACAGACACATATCTCTGCCTGGATAGTCACCCAAAGTTCTTCTGTATCATTGGAGCATCCAATCTTCAGCCTGTTGGCATATAGTATCAAGCAGACTTTCCCATGAACCAGGAAATTTAAAAAAACAATTCTACCTATATTAGCAGCTTGTCAGTCATTTTCTTCTGTGTCCTGCAAAATGTCTGGCAGACTATTTCATGAAGCAGGAACCACAAAGGATAATCTCATTCCCAGTTAATATTTTATTCATTAATAAATAAAAGCAACACATAGACAGAAGGACCTCCCTCATCACAATAGCTTTTAAGATACTAGCCCACCCTGGGCATAGTCTTATTTACTATAAATCCAGACTTAAAAGTCTGTTTGGGCCTCTTAGATGCTGGATTTTGTTCCAGTCTCCTGTACATGCAGAGTACTGCAGATTACTATTCTTTCTATGTGTTTATCCTCTCATAAATAAACCTTTATTTTACTCAATTCTGGGTAGTGTGGAAATCTTTGAAAGAGCAATACTTTGGTTCCCACATGACCAGAGACATTGTCAGGCCCTGACCAGAAGGTCTGTGGCCATCTGTGACCCCACAGAGCTAAACTACACCTCTGCAGCTGAGCTATGAAGTACAGTTGTTCACCATTTGACTCTTCCACCACAGTAATGCTTGGCAATTTCCCTCCGTCCTTCCCTCAGTTTAATCCCACCTGCTTAGCGGCTTTTTGCTAAAATTCCTCCATGGCTTCTCTGGCTTTTAGCAGGCTTACTCTAATCAATACTAGCTCTGTGTCTAGGGGCAGGGGCTTCTCTAGCTTATTGTTCCCATTACCAGATCTGTGAAATCCTGGCCTGAGTTCCGGCCTGTAACCTTGAGACTTGCCACTATCTGCAAGCTTTGGGTTCCTTGATATTCTTTCCCACTAAAACCTTCTTCATATGTGGATTGCTGCTTTTAAATAATTAGCTAAATTTCTTAGAAATTCTAAGTTTCAGGTGACTACAGTACTGATTTAGGACCTGCCTTACTGCCACAACTGCAACACCTGGTGGCCATTAAAGATTATTACACCTACAACAATTTTCTGAAAACTATAAAAGAGGTAAGTTAATTTGATTAATAAAGGAACAAATAAATTTGAAAATTGTAAATAAACCTCAAGATAATTACAGACAATGTCATCATCCAGGAATTTAACAACTTTTTTTTTTACTATGGATCTATGGATGGAATTGTACAAGAGTTATATGAGGTACCTTGTATATACATTTTTGAGATCATGGCTCTTAGCTTTGTTATTCATATCATATCCTTAAAGAAATGATTTGATAACAGAATCAAGAATAAGAAACTTTTAGGAAGGATACAGTCTTTAGCTGAAAAGATGCAAACTATTGGAAAAAATGACCTCAAATGACAGACAAAATTCAATCCATTTCAATGTGCTATGAAACCTTACAAAAGAGTACTGAGAGATTACTTCATACTGTTAAAATTGACAATCAAATTCTGTTAAAATGTTATGATAAATTAGCAGATAGATCATCTCTCCAGAAAGGCAATCTGCATGCTATACAAATAATATCCAAGAATGAGAAGATATTATTAATGGAAAAAAATTTTTACCTTGGAATCACATGGACAAACTGATAACCAGCAATTATTTGATTTGATGAAATTATTAGAAATACTTATGTCTAGAGATTAAGACTTTATAAAGGACTGTGATAAAAAGATTGGAATCGATTGAGGAACTTATCAAAACTATTTAGCAATATAATGAGTTATATGCAAAGGATTCAGCATTTCTAGTACTTCTTAGAGTCAAAGTTGACTTTATAAGATTTTAAGCAACTTAAGCTTTTATTAACTCTGAAAGATCAGCAAATATTCAATACCCACATAGATACAAAGAATGCTAATGGAAACCTATAAGTATGAAAGAATTAAAGAAATTAAGAAGCAGTAGTATCTTATGACATGAATTCACCATTTGTTAGGGAATTGGCAAAGGCATGGACTTCAAACAATAGGGTTACTTCACATGATTGGCTTTAATGAATCTCAGGGGTGCTTAAAGGTAGGTAGCACTTACGGCAGAAGTTCTATTAAAGAGGGGAGGCTAAAGCCTTGGAATAACAAGAAAGTTTCAAAGGATTTGAGGCTTCCTAAGCTCAAATTCTTAGTGTAGGCTGTTATGCTGATCCACAGAATCAAGCTATTTGCACTGAACACATCTTGTCCTTATGCCACACAGCAGCCTTAAGTGCTTGGGACAGGATTCAAGAACTAAGAAGAAAGTTTGAATCAGATACTAAGGTGAACAAGGCCCAAGAGAAACCTTTAGTGACTTTTACAAAGATTAACTAAAGCTGTACAATTAGGAGTAACAGATCCAGAAGCTAGACAGGAAGTTATTGAATCTCTGACTTTTGAAAATGCCAACTTAAAATGCAAAAAGTCACTTGGGCCTATAAAAGTCATATCAGCACCAATAGACAAATGGATCCTGCACATAGTAAATGTTGAATCATTTGACTGTAATACTGAGGCTTTGATAGGAGAAGCAAATTCCAAAGGTATTAGAAGACATTAAAATGACAAAAATTTTGTGATAGAATAGGATTTCTGAGAAGGGACTATAGACAAGGCATTTCTAGAAATAATGTTTCCTCTGGGAATGAAAAAAAATAGAAGTTTTCAACCTTCTGGATCTTATAAAAGATGCAGCAAAGGCTGACATTGGACCAATTAATATACATCAACAAGAGACAAACAAGGCAACCTGTTTCCAGCAGGAAGTTCCTTGCGGGGCCTCTTGCAGGCCTTCAGGTCAAACATGGTACAGTCATTATCATTCACTGTGGAGTACCTTCCTCCCCAGGAAAATTAAAAAAAAAATAATCCAGTGACTTTTGTTAAAAAAAAATACTGTTTTGGATGATAGAATTAAAGTGAAAGTCAATCAAAAATTCCAATAGAAAATAGAAAACATGTATTTTGGCAGACTTCTACAAATGATCAAAGACCAATGCTGAGAGTACCAATAAATAACATTGTAATTGAAGGATTACTGGACATGGGTATGGATGTGACTATTATTATTCCAGAATCTTGGCATTCTAATTGGCTTCTTCTGGAGGCAGATGTTGAATTCCTAGGAATTGAAACCCTATCTCAAGTAAAATAAAACACGATGGTTGAATGTATAAAGCCAGAAAGACAGAGAGGAAGGTTGAGGTTAATTATGGCTAATACAGCAGTGAATCTATGGGATCATGATCTGTTGTGACAATGAAATACAATGATTAATATTATTATAATCTCAGAAATGAAACATAAATAACCTCATGTTTCTAGGAATATTATAAGGAATTATTTAAAAAAACAGTCATTCAGGCTATACAAAAACACAAAACAACTAGCAAACCTTCAGAGGCAGCAATGGACCCAGCTTTAATATGTTTAATGAAGGAACTAATAAGGATAAAACAATGTCCTTTAGCAGAAAAGAGACATTGGATAATAGAAAAAAAAAACTTCTGAATTAAATTGGCCAGTGTATTTTAAGAATAAGTTGACTTCAGAGTGGAAACCAGGAAATGTATCACTCTGGGGAAGAGTTTTCACTCTTGTTTGCACAGGAGAAGAAAAGCTATGGATACCGTGAAAATTAATAAAGATTTAAGTAGAAAATGAGAAACTTCTTGAGAAAGAGAAATGACAGCTCATCTATAAAGGTGACAATCCTACAGGTGGTAAGGAATCCTCATAAGGGTTGTGGCAGGGTTCTGTTCTTGTCTTTGCATGAAAATACTCATCTTCAAAAAGTCAAGAGACCTTGTACATCTACATGTACAAATAAAAAGAGATAGCTCTCTATAAATAATCAGCAAGCGAAGAGAAATCTTACTTATGGTACCCAAATTTTGCTATCAAAACATTCTTAATTCTCCACTTCCCGCTATAATGATAGTCACGATTCCTTAAAAATCAAAGCTGGCTTTGGAGTTGGACAGTGTCTATTCTTTAAATCCAAGTATGCTGTTAAAATAAAATTTCAGAGTTTTTTTCTCACAGTAGAGGGCACCTGGTATGGGCAAGAAGGAAAAAAAGTTACAAAAATTTTACTTCTCCCCATACTATTTTTTTTGTCTCTATGATACCTTTCATTGAACATATATCTATATAAATAATGTTTAAGTTTTCTACAATGAATATAATTTTTCCTGCAGTAATCTTTGAAGTTTCCAGGAAGAAGATAGAGCCCCACAACAATGATTTCACCTGGTTGATATGATGTCATTATGCTGATAACACCACTTTAAGATAGGTTTTGGGTTATAAACTGCTCAAGGTGTTTACAACTTGGCTAGCTGAGATGGTGCACCTTCTCACAATGTTTTGGCCAGAACTTCAAATAAGAACTTTAGAAAAACCCAAGTGACTACTAAGAGACTATTGGCAATTATACCAGACAGTAAACTTGAAACTTAACCATCATTTATTTACAGGATCTCCTAGAAATAAGATAGCCCCTAAGACAGCTGGAAGTAATTCTAGAAGACAATGTCTCCTCTCCAACAAAGTTTGTCCTCAGGGATAAAGACATCTATTAAAGTTTGGTTATACATTGTATAGGTTTTAGGGATGGAAATTAAGTAGGCCCAGGGATCTCTTTTGAATAAAAAGGGGATTGGATAGGATAATAAGTGGATTGGTATGAGCTTATTCACACTAATAATAAGACTGAGTAATAGTGAAAATACTTGTGAGCTATCATTTATAGACAATTTACATTGGTATAGATTTGTATATATTGACACAAATTCAAATTGTATTTGCTATACTGAATGGGCTCCTATTTTTGTGCACATATGCAAAGTTATTTTGTCATATTGTATGCATAAATATTTCCTCCTTTGCTTAAGGTATTTTACATATTTATGCAATTTTAGAACATATTTATCATATTGTACTGTAATTTCTCCATCTGATCAAGATACTTATAAATTGTCTATATTTTGAGGTCATTGTATTCATTTGCTGTACATTTGTTTAAAGATTGCTTAATAATGTATTATAAAGCCTAAGTCTTTAAGATATATATATATATATATATGTACATATACACACAAACATATATATATATGTATTAGGAATTATAGGTTAATATTCATCCATGTTTGTCATACTTATAGTTAGACTAATCAGGCTTGGTAGATGCATAGAGATTATATTCTGAATAGATAGGTAACCTTCAGTCACCTCAAAGAACTGTAGAATATGGTAATTTAGGATTCTGTTGACATGAGATATGATTGCTCTTAGCAGCACTGATCTTTTCATGGAAGAATGTTGAGCACCAAAGACATTCAACTTGGAGCTTGTTTTCTTCATCTCAAAACTGGCCTTTGGATAAACAACTCCCCTTCCTGCTTCTACTGCTAACAAGATACATGGTGTCCTGGACAAGCAGGTACAAGCAAAAAGACTGCCAAACCTTGCCAAGACAGAGTAAGATGACTTTTAAATTTTTCCTGCCTCTGAAAATGGTCAGTCAGTTATTGTAGGCTTTACCCAAAGTTGTTTGCCCCAATGTTGAAATTCAGCCCAGGAAGCTGATTGTCTCTGTCATTTGTTGTACCTTTTGGAAGTTTCTTTATTGTATTTCCTGTTATTCAGGTAATATTATTTTCCTTCTCCGGTCATTGATTGTGTTGAAGACTACATAGTCATAGTTACTTTCCTCCCATGACTTAACCAAGCAATTTCTAATGTAGGGCTTAGACTCCTTAGTATAGGATAGCTTTTGAAACATTTAACATTTTTTTTGCTTATTGTTGTTCATGCTTGTTGTAATTCTAATTTTTATACTTGATAATAAGTGTCTAGTTTTGTATTAGGCTTAGAACTCTCTTATTTGAACAAATGTTGTAGGTGCTATGGGAACTCCTTCATCTAATAGACTTTAAGATAGTGGCCCACTTTAGGGACAGTCTCATGTATGATAAATCCAGATGTAAAAGCATCCATGGGCCCCTTGGTTGCTGAATTCATTTCCATTTCCCTGCACACACAGAGAACTGCTGATCACTACTCCTTCTGTGAGTTTATGTCATAATATATAATTTTTTATTATACTCCATTCTGGGCTAGTGTAGAAAATTTTCAAACATCAATAATGGTCAGAACTATAAGACAAAGTAAAAAGAGACCTGGAGGTAACTTTAGTGAGAGACATTTAGATGGAAAGAGACCAGTACTTACTTAAAAAGGGCTGTAGAGGACTTCATAGTTTACTTAATCCTCCCTATCCCTGCCTAAATCTCTCCTAACTCCCCTCATTTATGTATGAGTGTGTATGTGTGTGTGTGTGTGTGTGTGTGTGTGTGTGTGGTGTGCATGTGTATGTATGTGCCATGCTCTTACCTGGAAATTAAGGAAAATGGAACATCATACCAGCCTTTGTGATAATAAGAGCATATTTTCCATTATACTTGTTGATTTTACATTAGACAGTTGTTGGTGTTGGGTAAGGCAAATGTACCATTTATTTTTACAAGCTGAATATAAAAAGCAGAGACAAAATAAACCTCAATTGATGCCTCTGAATCTAGAATCTTTTGTTCATTAGTCATTTCTATTGTCCTGAACTGTTTTAGATAGGGCTCATTCTACTTTCTATGGTCAAAGATGCTCCAGTCACAAAACTGCACTTATTAGGACTTTCATATAAGTTTGGGGCCTGCTGGACCTCAGTAACTATTAGTCAACTGTGCTCTAAATGTTTCCTATTCCATCAGAGTATCTTAACCCTGAGAAATAAGAGAAAGGACAGAATCACATGGGTGTTTCTTTTAGAGTCTCTGCATATATCACACTTGTTATGTCATCAGATTGGGAAAGAACAAAATAATTCTCTGAGAAAACAACACAGAAGTCAGAGACATCTTTAGGAGGGGTTGTTGAACCAACAAGGCTACCAAAAAAGTTATCCATATTAATCATAAATATTCTTTGATTATTGGAAAAGATATGTGTGATCAATTTATATCACATTTTACTTAAATCATATCACTAAGGAGTTAGAGGACTATGTTGATATGATTATTTGGTTGCTTCTATTCTGTAATCGATAATTAATATCTAGCAGAATGAAGTTGCAATCTCATGAAAACAGTGCATTTGACTGTAATCATGTTAGAATACTTATAATTCCCATACCCTAAGATACATCCAGGGCACTTCCTTATATCACTCTTCATATTTGTTCTTATTTGTTTTACATTTAGTCTCCATCTAAAACAATAAATGTCAATGTATTTCTGAATGGAGCCAGAAAATACATATGTTACAGATTTGGTAGAACACACAATCTCTGGTATTACTACTTCAGCCTACTATTACAGCAAGGAAACATTTAGAATGGACAAATAAACAAGTATGTTGGTGTCCAAACCCATAGTTTGCTCACCCTATCTATAGAGATTCAATTGCATATGTTCAGTATTTAAATTTCAGAATTTGCATGGCCATGCATGTAATAGATATAAAAGTACTATAAGTTCTGATTATTAAGTTATTTAGTAAGGAATTTTATGGACTAGGCCCTTTTTACTCTGCAGATGAAGGATGGCTACAATTTGGAGTGACTGATACTTCAATTTAAAAATCTGACCACAGTATGAACAGACTGGAGATTGAAGGATGAAGGATAACATCTCACAGATGTTTCTCAGGAACTGGAGTGGAGCCAGCCTGCTAAGTGATATATAGTCATCAAAAGTTAAAGATAAGTCTTCTAGGTGGGACAGATGGAAAAGTTTAATGCAAGTCATAATCTTTATGTTTAATTGCCCATTTTAGTATATTTTTTTCTATTAAAGCATGACCATAAACTATTATTCTCCACTCAAATGTGATCATATGTTTCATAAGCTGACATGCTTCTCCCTGGGTTAAAACTGAGATGTCAACAGGATTGCACTCCTTCCTGAGCTGTAGCACAATGTCTATTTATTGTGTGTGCATGGTCTTCACCTTCAGCTTTTCAATGCTGAAACTTGTTAACCTCCCTTCAGTTGTTTTATTGACCATTTAACTGTCAGTGTTACTTTCTAGTGTCCAAGGGAGAAGGTAGCAATGACCCAGACAGGAAATTTTTAATTCAATTACAGTCATGACTTAGAAGGTTCCTATACATATATAATTACAAAAAAATCATATTTTCTTAAGAGGAATAATGTCTGGACTTCTATTTTTAATCATGTGTTTGGGGATTTTTTGTTTGCCATGTGTTAATCCTACTCTAGAGAATTCATGGTGATAAATTCAATCAATTTTTTCAAGAGTGTCTTGCCACTTTGTTGTGCTAGCAAAAGAACTAGATATAACATTAAGTCATAGAAAATATTGAATAGAAGAAAGAAAAACAGCTGGAAATGCAATCCTCAGTAAATTGATTATCCTGAGATTAGAGTCCTGAACATGGGCAACTGCTCATTATAGGCTCCTCAGCTACATATGCAAATAAGTGCATTTATTAACAATCACATAAACATGAAACTGATTGATATAACTAAACTGCACAATTAGATATAAGAACTTTTGCTCAGAGATGGTGGTGCATGGCTATAATCCAGCATACAGGAGGCTGAGGCAAGAAATTTGCTGTAAATTTAGAACCATCTTCAACTACATAATAAACACTAAGCAAGTTGTAGCTACACAACAAGACCCTATCTCAAAATCCAGATAAACAAAGAGAAAAAGGTTATGTACTTCATAAAAATGCCTAGAACCAACAAGGAACACATGATGATGTTCCAGTTTCCTATGACATCACACAATGACCTGAGTTCATCTAAAAGTTCCAGGACATTATGAGAATAAAAAAGGATAGCTACTACTTGAAATTTAATTCTTGAGTAGAAAAGATTATTTTGTCCCCAGAAAAAAATCTTAATAAAATATTTATTATCATTATTATTGACATTTATTGATTTTCTTTATTTAGTTATAGCTTTTTTGAGACAGATTTTTCTCTGTATAACAGTCATAGGCATCCTGGAACTCACTATGTAGGCCAGGTTGACCTCAAACTCACTTGTCTATGCTTCCTGAGTGCTTGAATTAAAAAGGTATATGCCACCACACATGGACTATTGTGGATTTTTTCTTCAAGCATAAAGCAAAAGCTATGCTAATACTACTTTCATTTATTTATTTATAGAAATTAAATTAAATCACAGGTCTCAGATAGTTAGCATCATATTTGTTCAGTATATACTGATTATTCCAAAAATATAATAGAAACGGCACAAAATTCCAGGTTGGCATAATGGTGTATCGAATTTTGACTGCTTGCTTTTCCAAGGGAAGTTTTAAACTATTTACATTACAAAAGTAAGACACAGAAAAAAAGAAGTAGGAAAAGTAGAGTAAGCACATTGATAAATAGTATTAAACAAAAGCAATTTTAGCCTGAGAACCCTTAGGCTGTGTTCTCTCATTGGTGACTGTCAAAAACCATAGACGTAGCCTTGTATTGCCACAGACATAGAGACAAATTATACTCTGGATATTGTAAGGCTTTCTTTAAGTAAAATTGAAGTCAAAGTAGGTTAACTTACTGTCAAAATAAATCTCATGGAAACTTAAAAAATATGAAGTAAAAGGTATATTCCATTGTACAAAACTGTATTATGTTTAAGAGTATCCAAATCTAACTATGCCCATGTATGTATATCCCAAATATAACAGCTTTTTTCTAGAATGATAAATCATGCCTATCTTTGCTATGAGTGTTTATTAAGTCAGTCAGACACTCTTCCAACTCTCTTCATTCTGCATTGCCCATTTATCCCATTTGCTGAACCCTCATGGGGATCTGTAGAGAGCATCCACCAGTGTTGCTGATCATGCCTGGGGCTGCACAACTGTCTCTTAAGAATTTGATAACATAAGCTTCTTTCATGCCCATTATCTGCACTGTATTTTTCCTTCTGATGACTTCTGGTGGCTACTGATGTGAACAAACAGCTCAAGTGAAGCATTAGCCAAATTGTGAGATTTAAATTTGGGACAATAAAGGAAATAAATGGAGGCAAAAATGTAAACAAAGCAAAAATCCAACTATTACTGAGTTTAAATGGAATGCTTTTTGGCATACACTCAAGCAATTTATCAAACCAATTAGTATCTTTTTTTTGTAACAATGATTTGAATTTTCTGGTGTTTTCCTTACAAGATATAAACTAACTTTTAGGGAAAAAAATAAATCTAAGTCTTGATTGTCCACATTCTAAAGTACACATTCATCAAATGAAAACCAAAAATCAAACAAACAAAAAGAAGAAATCGGATTCTCCTGTACAGGAGCTCTGCTTGCACACTTTCTGTTAAGTGCCTTCCCCACGTAATATCACTCCTTTTCAAACCAACCCTTCCATTCTTGAAGTTTGAGAAACAATGGACCTGAAATCCACTTAACCATAGTGTGTTTGCTAGCAACTGATTGTCAAAACTCTAGCCTCTCAAAGTCTTCATCATAACTAATGACTCCTTGATTTTCTAGTTTCAAATGGTACCCTATACTCCATACTAGTATTTCTTAAATTGAGCAGATTTAACACAAAGTAGATTACAAAAAGGAATGTATATGTATATTTATGTGACTTGAACATTCACCCTCAATAAAAGAAATGCCACTAGATTAAAATCTGAGTTCATAAGATTCATGAAATGGTAAGGGTCTGAAATCCAAAATGGAACATAATTACAGCCCACCCACATTGCTAAGAGTGTTGATTGCAAAGTTCTCAGGAGTCAGTTCCCACATTAACGTTAGTAGGTGTTAATTACAACATTGTAGTTTAAAATAACTTACTAACAATGCCACCATTTGGTTTGGTTAGTTGATATTGCTGTTGGTGGAGTCTATATGTGTGTTTGCCAAAAAATTAATACTCAGTACAACAGATGAAAGAGAATGGTGTATATAAATATTTAAAAAATATTTTTGAAACATCTCTAAAACCTTTATATGATGATGGAGTTATGAATAAAGCAAGTGCTGTGGTGTGGGGTGTCCTTCTGTCTGTGTGTTGTTTTCATTGTTTAATGAATAAAAGAACTGCTTAGTGCCTATGGCAGGGAAGAACAGAACTAGGTGGGGAAAGCTAGGCTGTATGCTGGAAGAAAGAAGGGCAGAGTTAGAGAGAAGCCATGGAGCAACCGAATACAGATGCTGGGAGCTTTACCCAGTAAGCTGCAGCCATATGGTGATATACAGATTAATAGAAATCGGTTAAATTAACATAAGAGTTAGTCACTAAGAAGCTAGAGCTAATGGACCAAGCAGTGTTTTAATTAATACAATTTCTGTGTGATTATTTCGGGTATAAGCTAGCCGGGCATCTGGGAATAAAACAAGCAACTTCCTTCTCCAATGCTGTGGCCCCTATTGTGGGAACCAGTAAACTGAAAAAAATGACTCAGTGTTCACGTAAATAAGAAGAGACATAAATGCTCGATGTGGTACAGCCTTTCCACGAAGTTTAGACAAGCCAAATATGTTTCTTTTCTCTATGTCATTCTCTCATTGCAGCCTGCATATGAGTATTTCATAGTGGATTAGTTCAAAGTGAAAAAAGCCATGGGTGATGTAGAAACAGTCAACAGTGTTTAAGCCATTTGATCTCACTAGAGCATCCATATATCTTATCTGCCCTTTTGCAGACAGATTCCATGCATTCAATGGGATTTCAATCTTTCTTTCCAATCTGTATTCTCTAGTTCTTTGATCTTGAAAAGGATTGTTTAGCATTGGAGAAAGCACTAGCACAAGGTTGAAAGCACACTTTTCAGTGTGCAACAGTGCTGAAGTCAGAGTCTGATTAGACCCACAATCAGAGTTCAACGTCCATGAGCATTTCTGGTACAGAGTGTAAAAAAAGGTTTAGCAAAATGCTTTCTTCTCAGAAATGTTATTGATAGGTGTCATAAAATTAATATATGCATCCCAACTTAATAACCTATCACTTTCTTAGCAGTAAATAAATTATTTGAATTTGTATTTTATATGCTTGCTTAGTCTATCAAGTGAAAAAATGATGCTCAAACTTTGTTGAGGAATGTTTGAATTTTAAGTTCTGTTGTAGAAATATTAGGCTGAAATCATGAAAATCAAACATGCTATCTGGAAAACTCACAACGGTTCCAATAATATAGAGAAACAATGAATAAAATTGCTACATACATTTTAATGTTATGACATATACTCTGTTTTTAATCCATATGCACTTGGACTTATTATATATATTCCAAATGAGCTCTTGTGGTTCAGAGAAATAACTTTTTGTTTGGTTCTTGGACAAGCCATTAATGCCTTACCATACTCACAGAAAATCATATTCAGCACCATGGGCAGAACAGACCCATTTTTTTCTGAGCTACAGCTGTTTCCTGAATTATTTTTTCCTCCACTCAAGCATGCAGACACACGTCTGTCTCTTAATTACAGAAGGAACTGTTACAAGACATCTTGAATTTTAACATCCTATTTTAAAATGAGAAAAATGCACTAAAAAGCTAAACAGAGGAAATATTAAGTACCTCTGCATGTTCAAAAATGATAATCTTTAATATATAAAGACATGTGGCCATATATTCACATTATACAGAGAGGGAAAATAATATAGGGTGTATAACTGATCAATGATTTACAAATAGGAGATACTGGAAGAGAAATAAAGACAGTTATCAGTTGTGGTAAACTAAGGCTAGGTGTTGCCATTATAAATGCATCTAGACACAACAGAGGAAGTTTCTTATAAGTATGTGAGGAATTTTGTGTAATGAATAAAAAAGCAATCACAGTGATAGCTCAAAAACAGTGAGAACAAGACCAAAGTTCTGAGCAGCTCTTAGTTTGTGAAGAGTCAAGAAAGATAAGTTACTAACTACATTTCTCTTTGAAAATCTCAAATATTTATTAAATACTTTCTTCATTGTAAGATCAATGATAGGTATTAAGTATTCAGGAGTTGCCAATATAGAATATAGAGAAACTCACAGCTGCTGGGAAATGCAGGTAATTATGTTAGTTAAGAGCAACAAATGTATTATGGCAAAAAGCAAACAGTAGTTCTTTCTTTTTTCTTTTTTGCATAGTAAACAAAGTACCTATTTTCCTGAGTTATGCAATCGCCAGAATTCTATACAAACAAGTAGCTTCCTAGAGTCTCATTAGTTTTGTACAATGTGTATTATATTCTTACTTTATATAATATATAATATGTATATAAATTCACTTAAAATAAAATTTGGGGTGCTGTAGAGATTCTTCAGTGGTTAAGAGAAATTGTATTTCTTCCAGAGGACTCCAGTCCAGTTCCCAGAAACTACATAGTAACTCACAATCACCATTAACTACAGTTATAGGGCATTTGTCACCATCTTCTGATGTCTGAGGGCATCTCATGTCTTTATGCACTCCTGTGATAAACATACATACTTGTAGAAAAACCACTCATACACTTAAAATAAAATAATCTAAAATGGGTTGGGATCTGGAGAAGTGGATCAACAGTGTAGAGCACATATTGCTTATCCAGAGGACCCAAGTTTGATTCCCAGCACCTTCATCAGGTGACTCACAATCCTCCCTAGTTTAATTCCAGGCATATCCAACTCATCTGGCCTCTCAGGGAATATGCATTCAAAAGCATACACACACATACACATGCATACATACAAATACAAATATAAACACACACAATTAAAACTAATATTAAAAAATATTTTAAAAATAGAATTTTTTGCAGAGTTCTACTTTTACTAAGAATATTTTTTGAGTTTACTAAAGGTTAATTTATTTAGGGATAGACTCCCAGAAAAAGCAGTGATCGGCAATCCTCTGCATGAAAGGGGGGACCTGTAGCCAAGGAGCCTACACACACCTTACATCTGCATTTTAAAAAGTTTTTATTGAGCTACATATTCTTCTCCACTCCTATCCTTCCTCACCCCTCCCCTTGTACCTTCTCCCATGATCGCCATGCTCCAAATTTCCTCAGAGGTCTTCTTTTTTTCTGCTTCACATGCAGAGGTGGCTGGCTTGAACCTACTCCTGTGGAGCTCACTGGTTCAGTACTACTCTGGCAGAGGTCACTGACTTGCGCTTCCTCCAGTGGAGGGCCTGGCTCAGGCCTGCTCCTGTCTAGGTCTTGGGCCTGTTCCCACAGATATTCCTAGCTCGGGCCTGCTCGAGTGGAGGTCCCTGGCTAAGGGCCAGCCCTGCAGAGGTCTCTGAAAAGGGCCTGCTCCCTTGGTGTTCACTCCCTCTAAGAATATTATTGATTTATTGAAGTACATATTTATGTATGTGTTTTCGTTATAATGCTAATAATAACCATTTATCAGAAAATACATCAAAAAGCCACTCATTGAATTATGAACTATTGTAAAGACTTTATAATTGTCAATTCAATAAATCAATCAGATTACTTGTATTTTCTATGAAGTGCAGGACCTATTATTCAATTTATTTTAATTATAATTAAATTTTATTCTGGAATAATGGTTTATGTGTCCTAGATTATCATCAACCTTGCTACGAGGCTGAGAATATGCTTAACCTTTTTTTTTTCTTTTTCTT
>LOEQ01007391.1:21497-46871 GCA_001685075.1 Bramus lutescens | reverse complement strand
GAAGGAAGGAAGGAAGGAAGGAAGGAAGGAAGGAAGGAAGGAAGGAAAAACCCTGTAATGGAATATTGATCATTTAAAAACAAATCTAGAATTTTTGCTCATTGAGACATAAGAACTGCTGGCTGTTGCTTCTGAAAACTCAGTCTAGTTTGATCAGTCCTGCCCAGAATACCCCTATCTTTATGCTTAGATTGGGATGCACATCTTGTAAATCTTCCCAGCCCCTCCATGTCAACCAGAGTCCACCCAGTCCATGCTATCAGGCACAAGGCTCCCTGCATATATTTTGGTCTGTGAAGTCTGCTGTGTCTATATCAGACACAGAAATAAAAAAAATAGTTTGATTACAAGAACACAAACATCATGTGTAGTAGTTTGAATAAAGCTGTTCCCTAAAGGTCAGATAATTGACAACTTGGTTCTCACATAGATAAACAGTTTGGCTTAGTTTAAAGTATGACCTTGATGGAGAAAATGGGAAACTGGTTTAGAGTTTTGAGGTTCAAAATTCATATTCTATTTTCAGCTTGATTTCTGGTCCCTGCTTTAATTTTGAGATGGGATCATTCATCTATTCCTTCTGCCAAGTCAGCTTAATTAGATACCATTCCCTGCCATGATGGACTGTTAACCTTATGGAAATAATAAACCCAAAGTAACCCTTCTTTCTATAAGTTTCCATGGTAAAGATATTTCAACATAACAATAGAAAATCACTTATAGAAAAAAAAGTTAAATAAATTTTACCTCCTTAAATCTACCACTTCCAGAGACATATTCCAGAGTAAATAAAATCCTTAATACAGAAATTTTAAAAACAATTATAAACATCATTAAAGAATTAATATAGCTTAAATTAGACACAAAGTAACCCATTATGAACTTTTTAAGAAGGGTCTTAAACACCCAAATTATTGTTGGCCTAAAATTACCTCAGGACCTGTACCTCAAGGCCTGTAGGATAGAGAAAAGCCTGGCTTGAGTTTGAGAGATAGTATCAAAGCTATCAGCAAAATCTAGGTAGACGCTCCTCCAGCCAGAGGGAGGGCTTGGCTGTCTCTCACTGGCTGGAGGTACCCCCACCTCACATGATGTCACTTAGCCTATGTAATCTGACATAACCTATGTCACTTAACCTATATAATCTGACGTTAACAGTAATAAACTGAGTTCCTGCTTTGACTTGACTCCCTATTGCCTGTATTATGGACCTGTGAAATGGGTGGATAGCATACTCACCTTTTCCTGGGGAATAAAGCTAAGGAGACCTGGAAAATTATACTGAAAACCAAAGAGACATAAGACTGGCTGAAATGAAGGATATACAGGATTTAAAAAAAAGAAAAAAAGAAAATGATATCAAAGTATTGAAGAAAAATCAATCTGAAACCAAGTTAAAAGTGCAAAAGTCATTAATCCAAATGGAAATCTCAAGTGAAGGCCTTACAAGTCAATTAGATCACATAGTGATTACAATATCAAGACTCAAAAGAAATGTAGAGGAATTTGCCTGATGAAGTAAAAAATAAAATATTTGAACTAGCACAGAAAAGAAATACACAGATTATGTTGTCCAACACAAGTATAACTTTTTAATTAAAGATATAGATGTGGAAGCAGAATCTAAATTCAATGACATAGAACAAATTTTCCACAAGTTTATGTAAAAAATTACCATAAACTCAGGAATGCCATGCCCTTGCAGATACTGCAGATACTACATAACACCAAAAAGGAAATAAATAAATGAAAGAGAGAGAGAGAGAGAGAGAGAGAGACCCCAAGCATGTTCCAGTTAATATATGCAACAAAACAAGAATATTGAACTCTAAAAAAGAAAAAAAAAACTAAATATCATAAGTAAAGGAAAGCCCATTAGAATGACAACTAATTTCATAGGTCAAAGAATAAATGGAAAGAGCTCAGAGCAAAGCATTCAAACTCCTAAAGAGAATTTTAGCCCTTATTGGCTAATGTCACAATAAAAATATTCTTATGAATGAAAGTGTCAAACAATAAGTAGCAAGTATGCCGAGAGAGCAAAATATAGAAAACAGTATTTAACCCTGAAGAGATGACATGTGCTATTCCAGCTAGTAAAGCAGATATGTTAACTCAGACCTCTACTTCTGCTCCATAAAATCCAATCCCACAGTCCATGCCCAGCCGTGCAAGAGATACCTGTTACAACTCCATCTTCCATCCACTCTTCTCTTTTTCCCCAACTCTGGTGGGAACTCCCTGGAAATTCACAGGCCATTTCTGCCAGGCAAGAAGGTAGGATAACTGCAGATCTTAACCTCCCCCTCTGTCTCTCCAATTCCAATACACTAGTCTCAGTGCCAGCTCTGCCCAAATAATTTCTGGTCTGATGGATCCCACGTTTCCCACCCCAAGCCTCCCCTCTTCTAATGGTTACAAGATTCCACACCTTAAATCCAGAAGACTCAAAGACAAAGACCACACAGGGTAAACAAGCAGATAGGCTAGTTGCTGATCTTCACCACTCTCTGTTCAAGTCTCACCCATAGGTCTGAAAAAACAAGCAAACAACAAAACGAAAAAGAACTCCATCTGTTTCCTTTCTTCCCCCCCCCTCCCCCGCACATATTTACAGTGGATCACCTAACTGATTGCTTTGTTTCTACCTCAAACTCAAGCAGGAACTCCCTGGGAACACATAGGCCATCCTGACCAAGGAAGAAAGGGGACTAATTTTACAATTTTGATTCTTCCTTAATTCTTCCCTTCAAGTCCTATCTCCCAGTCTCTTCCCTAATTCTGTGGCAGATCTGCTGTGGCTTCTCATTACTCTCAGTATATTTATATGTTGATGTTATCTGTAAAATCAATGATAACAATGCTACAGTCTGTAGAACACAGAAAACAGAATGAAGTATGGGGCTATAGGAAACAAATTTTATTGAGAGAAACTAAAAAAAAACAGTTATACATATATGGGAGACTGCAATGGAAGAATCAAGTGTGCAGGGAGAGTGGAGAGGAAGTTCTAGGATAAAATACAGGTAGAGATAGCTAAAATTAATTGGTATTTGAGGGGTACTCTGGAAACCAAATATAGTAGAACCTTCCTAAAGTATATACATATGTGAGAACCATCTAAATGAAATTGCTAAGTATATACATATATGAAGTTGTGAATAAAATGAAATTGTCAAATAATGGGGGAGACACAGTTCCAAATTACAGTCTGTTATAACCAAAGAAATTTTCAGTACAAGGACTGGAATAGATTGAATCGAATTGTTGGCCAAAGGACCCCATAGGGATACCCAAACAAACCAGGCTATTGATAGGACTAGAGCTTCCTCTCTAGGAATTGACAGCAGTTTCATTGCTGCAGACATCTATCTATACAATTCATTGAAAATGGAGATGTCAGCTATTGCCTACACAAAGACTTTAATCCCTATTTTTCCTGTGTAATGGAACATGTTCTATATACTCTTAGAAGAAAAACATAAACAGCAAGTAAACCCCAAACCCTTTATCTTCAACTGCATTATGCATGTAAGATATGCCATGGCAAGGGTATCACAAAGCTTGTTTTAGTAAGCAAACACTATCTGATTTGACTTAAGGCCAACTACTCAAGATGGAAAGCAAAACTGACAGTGCTTAGGTGATCAAGAACCTGAAATCAGATAGTCCAAGAACCTAGAGTAAAAGCAAATATTGGCCTAAAAAAATGTAATGACAAAAAAGACTCCTTGTGATATTGTTAAACTTACAGATCAGTGTCTTGTTCAGATTGAATTCGAGAAGCTTGCTCCTGCAACAAATGAGAAAAAATATAGAGATCTACAGAGATTACACAGTGAGTTAGAGACCTTGGAACACAGCCTGAAATGGGATGTCTGTATCAAATAACTCACCTTATAGCTCAGGAAACGCTGCAAAAGAAGAGATGAAAATAGTACAAAAGCCTCAGGGGATTAAGGACACCAAGAAAACAGGGCCCTCTAGCAAGTCTGTCTTTGTACCACCAGCTAGCTCCCAAATAATGACTCAGAGACATCTTATTAAGCTTGGCTTAACAATAGACATATCCCACTAGCTCTTGTAACTTAACCTGTTTTTATTAATCTATGATCTGCCACATGGCTTGGTTACCTCTAGTCTATACTATACGTCTGATGCTTTAATATCTTCCTGGTGTCTCCTCTACACCTATATTCCTTCTCCTCTTTCTTCGCCTGGAAACCTCACCTGTTGTCTGTCTAGCTATTGGTCATTCAGCTTTTGACTACACCAATCACAGAAACAGGTTTTCACACATCCCACAATGCCCCTTCAATCAATACTGGCAAATCTCAATGAACTCAGAGATGAAGAGATGAAAATAACAAGCACAGCACCTGCATAGGTCTGCAACAAGTTTTATGTGTGTGTATGTGTATACACATATATGTATGCATATATACCTATATATGTTTACACACACGTATAAAATTGGTGTGGGAGGTCCTTCTGTCTATGTGTTGCTTTTATTTGTTAATGAGAAAAGAAAATGGCTTGGCCTGATAGGGTATAACAGAGATAGGTGTAGAAAAGGAAACTGAATGTTGGGAGAAAGTAGGCAGAGTCAAAGGAGAAGCCATGGAGCTGCTGCCGGAGAAAGATACACTGAAACCTTGCTGGTAGGCCATGATCTTGTGGTGATGCAGATTAATGAAGATGGGTTAAATTAAGATGTAAGAGTTAGCCAATAAGTAGAGCTAATGGGCCAAGCAGTGATTTAATTAATACAGTTTCTGTGTGACTATTTCTGTTCTGAGCGGCTGGGACTCTCTCCAACAAATTGGCACAAATGTGGCCAACTAAATCCACTTATAAACTGGAGAGAGCTTGATTATTTAGGTTCTGGTGGCCGGGAAACAAGCAGCCCCCTGCAACATAAAATGACTTCTGATTTAACAGTTTTATGTGATTCCTGACATGGACACTTACTTGGTCTCTGCTTCTTATATCTTCTTTGACTCTTTTCCTTCTGTTGTTTTGTCTTGCAAAACTTCAATATGATAGGCTATGTTTCATCTAATTAAAATTTATTTTGTTACATCTAATAATGAATGGATGAATGAGTAAAACTACTACATGAACAATTGAATTGTCAATTAACATGGTAGGAGAGGCAAAATAAGTATTTAGCTACGTTTCCAGTAGAAGTCATGGTTTCCCTTTGGTTGAGTGGGTCTTAAGTCTAATTAGAGAGCTGTTGGTTACTGCCAAGGTATCTGTGCCACTACTGCATTATTAAAGTTATTGTACCATCTGTCCTCATTATTGAACTGGTTCATTAGCATCAAAGATAGGAAAGGCTGGTGGTTGCTTCTCTTTTTTGAAAACTTGCTGGAACCTTTAGAAACCATAATATCTAGTCCTCAGAGAGGGAATATTGCACACATTTCCAGCTCAGGAGTCTCTGGGCACTGTTTCTAAAGTGTATGGTGTCTTCAGCAATGGGGACTTGCCTTACACTTTTGGGGCCAGACAAGAACAACTGCAAACAGGCTGTTTGTTTTGAGAGTCTTTTGGAGAGCCCTGTCCAACTACTCAAAAGGACTTCCCATGACTGACTGTTATTAAGATTTTAGTTAGGTGTTCTTCTGCTCTTGGAGACAGGGCTGTCAGCTCATATAAATTCATTAAATTGTATATGAAACTTTATGTACAGAAATACGTGAACTTTGATTTTCAATAGTACAGTTCCATGTTTCAGATATAAATTTTTTGTTACCTTCATTCCTCCTTCTGTTTGAACCTCCATTCAACTTCCATTAGAAAAAGCCCTTCCTTGTTTCTCCTATCAGATCATTTATATCCTGTGGTTGTTTCAAACATCTTTATTGTTATGTTACCTTACTCCCTCCTTCTTCAGTATTTACCTCCTTTAAGAATTCTTTCCTATTTCCCCTATCAGATCAGTTGTGTCCTGCTATTTACCTTCATGCTCCTTACACCTGTTTTCCTATCTACTTCCTTCCACTTCCCTAAGAAATACCTGTAGTTCTAATCTAATTGGTCTTAGTAATAAAAACCTGATGACAAATATTAGGGAGTGAAAGCTAAAAGATCAGAGAAGTAAAGTAACCAGCCACTAAAGTTCTTACCTCTATGAAATCCTCAGACCGAAAGGACTAAGTTCCTGTCTCCTCCTGCTCTCTTCACCCAGCCACATTACTTTCTGCCTCCACCTCCCAAGTACTGGGATCAAAGGCATGAGAAACCAAGTGCTGGAATCAAAGGCATGTGCCAACAGTGCTCAGCCTCTATCATTAACTAGTAGCTAGCTCTGCCCTCTGATTTTCAGGCAAATTTTATTTGAGCACAAACAAAATATCACCACATGCATCTACTTTCTAATTGTTTCTTTTGTGATAAAAAGATTCTGTATGAATTATCACTCATGTTACAGCTAACTTTAATGCCATCTTTCCAGTATAAAACATTCATTACTGCAAAGCAGCAGTAAATGTTTTAATTTACTAATTAGGAATATAGACAAGAGTAAATTTAATGTCATAAACAATCTGTAACATATAATTAAAGATCAAATACTATCAACACAGTAATCTTTACACTGAAAATATGTGCCACAAATGAAAATACAGTGTTCAACTCAAATATACAAAAAATGTAAGTTTGACTTTAGATAGTTATCAGAAATCTTATTCTGGTACAAGATTTTATGTTTTAAATTATTATTATAAGTTCTATACCATTAACAATTGATTTCAGACTAATTCTATATGAACATTAGAACATATATCGCCTATTTCCAAAAAAATTGCTTAGTAGATGACTTAGGTGGAATTTTTATTGCTGTGAGGAGACACAGTGACCTCAGTAACTTTTATAAAGGAAAACATTTAATTGGGGATGGCTTTCATTTCCAGGGGTATTGTTCATTATCATCATGACAGGAAACATGGCAGTACTGTGGTAGAGTACTGAGTTCTACATTCCTATCAGCAGGCAGCAGGAAAAGTGACACTGAGCCAACCTGGAACATTTAAAACAGTGATACACTTCTTCCCACAAGGCCACACCACTTAATACTGTCACTCCCTATGTGCCTGAGAGTCATTTACATTCAAAATATAAGAATGAATATAAGGTTTATATCTGGGTAAAATGTTTTCAAATTCATACAAGTGTAGAATTTCCTGGTGTTACTCTCTGATGTTAAGGTTTGAACATTGGTTAGAAGTTTCCATCTATTTTACTCATGTGAAAGATCATTTTTCTTGAGTGAACAGTGGGTTAGCATTAGGCTTGAAACTGTCTCTTATGTGTTCTAAATTTAGAGTTGTGGTAATGGATTTCAAACATTCTTTACATCTCTAAGGTTTGTGTCCACTATGGATTCCATGGTGATAGTTAAGATCTGAAAACTAGAGTCAGGCAGTGGTGGCACACACCTTTAATCCCCGGCATTCGGGAGGCAGAGGTATGAAGATCTCTGTGCGTTCAAGGCCAGTCTGTTCTACAAGAGCTAGTTCCATGACAGGCTCCAAACTCTGTCTCAAAAACCAAAAAAAAATAAAAAATAAAAAATAAAAGGAAAATAAAGGGGATTGAAAACTAAGTAATGGAATTTGAACATTTATAAAGGTTTTCTCATGAATGGATCTTTTGATGTTTTTGAAGAGTTGAGCCCACAGCAAAAGACATATCACAGTGTTTACATTTGTAAGGTTTTTCTCCAGTATGGATTCTGTAGTGGCTTTGGAGATGTGAGTGCTGGGTAAAGGTCTTGTCACAATCTGTACATTTGTAAGGTTTCTCTCCAGTGTGGATTCTATGATGGACTTGAAGGGTTGAGTGTCTGGTAAAGGATTTGCCACATTCTTTACATTTGAATGGTTTCTCTCCAGTATGGATTCTGCGATGAGCTTGAAGATAGGATCTTTTAGCAAAAGACTTTACACACTCTTTACATTTGTAAGGTTTCAGTCTCCTATGTATTCTTTGGTGAGTCTGAAGTTGTGAATCCTGGGAAAAAGACTTGCCACAGTCTTTACATTTATATGATTTCTCTCCTGTATGGGTCTTGCGATGTCTTCGAAGAGATGAGCTAAAGGAAAAGGACTTACCACAATCTGTACATATGAAAGGTTTCTCTCCAGTATGGAGTCTGTGGTGGGTTTCAAGAGTTGAGCCCTCAGCAAAACACTTGTCACATTCATTACATTTATAAGGTTTCTTTCTACTATGTATTTTGTAGTGAGTTTTAAGATAGGCACCCCAAGCAAAGGACTTGCCACACTCTTTACATTTGTAAGATTTTTCTCCAGTATGGGTTCTGTGATGTTTTCGAAGACATGAGCTGTTTGTAAAGGACTTGCCACAATCTGTACATTTGTAAGGTTTCTCTCCAGTATGTATTCTGTGATGAGCTCGAAGGTTTGATCCTTTGGCGAAGGATTTTCCACATTCTTTACATTTGTAAGGTTTCTCTCCAGTATGGACTCTGTGGTGGTTCTGAAGATGTGTGCGCAGGGTAAAGGACTTGCCACAATCTATACATTTGTAAGGTTTCTCTCCAGTATGAATTCTCCGATGATCTTGAAGGTTTGATCCTTTGGCAAATGACTTTCCACATTCTTTACATTTGTAAGGTTTCTCTCCAGTATGCACTCTGTGGTGGTTCTGAAGATGTGTGCGCAGGGTAAAGGACCTTCCACAATCTGTACATTTGTAAGGTTTCTCTCCAGTGTGCACTCTGTAATGAACTTGAAGAGAAGAAGCACGAGTAAAGGACTTGCCACATTCTTCACATCTGTACGGTTTTTCTCCAGTATGGATTCTATGATGAATTTGTAAATATGATCCTGTGCAAAAAGTCCTTTCACATACTTTACATTTGTAAGATTTCTCCTCAGTATTGTTTGTATAATGCTTTCTAAGGCCTGAGAACTGGGAAAAGGACTTTCCACATTCTGTAAATCTGCATGCTTTTTCTCCATTATGAAGCATCTTAATCCCGAGGCCTGAAGATCTGGAGCATTTCCCAGATTTCTTATATTTCTGACCAAAAAAGAATCTTGAAGGCCCTGTAAAATTTGAAGGAGGGGTAAACTCCAGTTTGTATACTTCATATTTCTGAGGTTTTTCTCCAGTATGGATTGACTCATTTCGAACATTTAAATGGAAATTGAAGGAATTATCACTTCCAATAAGCAGGCATAGTTTTCTTCTAATATTATTTATATTATCCTTCTCTATGTTAGATGATTCAACTGAGACTTTACTGTATTTATCACATTTGTGTCTGTAAAATTCTCCTGTAATCCTAGTTTCAGTACAATGACAATTTGATGACCCATTTAAAATTTCATCCTGCTGCTTATTTTTGGATAAATTCTCTTGGCTTTGGTCCTGCTGGTGGAAAGGAGGTAGTGTGCACTGACCAGAGACATCCGTACAGCTACCATTTTTATAACAATTCTCCAGAAAACAATTACTTATGTGACCATCAGTAGGAGTTACATGATGATTATACTCAGCCCATGAGTCATTACCTTGGTAAGTAATCCCTGTAAACTGACATTCAAGCCTCACTGGATTCATAGACACATTCTTACGTTGATCTAAATGGCAGAACTTGTCACAAAGTAGATTTAATAGCTCAGGAAGTTGTAAAGAATTTGGAGTCAAACATTTTTCACACTGAAAACACTGTATGTGTTTTTCTGTATTATTAACTCTCTTTTCCTCACAAAGTGTTGAAGTCCTGCTTATTCCCATACTATATAAAAAATATCTCAAACATTCTGATCTATTATCCCACATGTCACTTCCCAATGTATTCACATTTCTCTGTAGAGTAAAGTAATGTTTCAAAAACTGATGTGAACATTTTCCTAGAAGAGGCTCCCACTGTGAATGTGAAAGTGGCCCAGGATGAGCCATGTCAGGAGAAGGTGGAGTTTCTCGATCTCCTCTGTTAGGAATGTCAGAAGTGGGTGTTGCATAAAGATCATTTCCATCAACACATAATTCATGCTCTTCATTGTCACCTGTACATCCCCAGAATTTCCTTACATGTAACTTTCTGAGGTTATTACTTTCAAATTGTTCTGATCCTTCTCTCTCGACAGATTCTTGTTTGTTCCCTGTTTTGAACAGCTCCTTGTTATGAAAGCACAATAGGGCTAGAAGAAAGAAAAGCAAATCATTATCTCACTTTGTGACCTTACATGAAAATAATATAAAAACATAATGGAAAATGTGGAATCAGTATGGGAACTGAGGCAAGATGGTGCTACCCAAACTTCAGTTCTGCTGTCAGGACACAAGTGTGCCAAACCTGAGGATTATAAGAGGATATCATATGGAAACATGTAATGTAACTTTTAATAAATGGAATGGCTGGCATCAATTTTGTAGTATAAAAGACAAATTTTTGCTGTCCTTAAACATGTCTAATATAAACTATTCAGGGCCAGGTTCCAAAAGTTCAAATCAACACCAGCTAATTAGTCGGGCTGACCCAAACTGCCGCCTTGCTTCCCTGGATCATTACTCTACTGGCATTGGTAGTTGCAGAGACATCTGTAACTTGAACCCAAAATGCAAGAATGGACCCTCAAAAGATAAGAAAAAAATTAAATAAAAGCAGAGGTTATGAATTTGGTCCCACCATCCAAGGTCTCACAAAGGTAAATAAGAGTTAAACAGTATGGGTTCTTCTTAATCCTTGAGGCAAAGTATTTCCTACAAATACTAAGAGGTTGGTTAAGACTCAGAGGAGCAAAATACTCAGAACAATAGCTCTCCAACTTCATACAAATAACTGTAAAATTCATTCTTTGGTTTCTGGAACAAAAAAACACTGATAGTGAAAACTACAAGTGCATAGGAAGTAATATAAAAAGAGCCCATGTAAAGGGGAACAAATTTGGGGCAATTATTTTGCAATCTGGGTGTGAGCAATTCATTGCTTGGACCCTTTCGGAAGGACTGTAAAATGAAAAACATCATCGGCTGTACACATCTTGACACCACAAGCTGACTGGAACCTATGGCTGCTCAGGATTCCCTGTGGTTGCTGGGCCAGGCATTTGGGGTTCACCCTCATGTGTGATCTGAGTAGAGACTGGCATAACCTGGGATCAGTGTAGCAGTAAGCAGGTCTATGCCTGAACACCAGGGATAGGTGGCTCTACTGCCTTACAGTCTGACACGACACAGCAGATGGAGGGAGAAGGACCCTGTATTTTTGTAAGGGGTTTATAAAGACAAAAATCATAAGATCACCACAAGATTACAGTCTCAAACTACAGAATTACTTATCACAATTGGCTAAAGGTTAGGGCTGTCATTGCTTACGGAGGGTTGTTCACTCATAGAAACTGCCCCTTGGTCATGTCCTCAGGATATCTGCTGACCCTTTGCTTACCACAGAGGCTGCTTGGTCCCTTATCTGATTGGTCCCTTGTTACTCAACTGATAGGGGAAGTTAGCTGGTCAGCATCTTGTGTTTTGTGTGACCTGGGTTTTTCCATTAGCTAATACTTCCCCAAAAAGGGGGCTAGTGAAGTTCAAAGTCCCACAAGGTCCCAGAACCAAAAAGAATCCATTCTAGCCTCACAAAAAGAAATCATAGATTGGATAATAATAGGAAGGACAACTTATTGGTACGGAGTCTTAACAAATCATTGAGCCATTAAATAAATTGCAAGCTGATTGTTTCACACTTAGAATAACTGGCGGGAAGTAATAGCATGTTACTCAGGATCTATAGATAACCGTTATCAGCAAGATCTTTCAAGACTTTTTGAAGATATGCCATGAATAACACATAAAATTATATCTAAAAAGTCTAGAGATTGCTCTTACAGATGGCTCTTCAAAAGGACAAGGAGCTTGTATTTTATATATAAATTCTACATCTTCCACAAAAAAATAAGAAACCCACACCTGACTATACAGATCAATGGTCTGATCATACTATAATCAATCAGCTATTCTTAGATGTTTCTCAGTCATTGAATATTTTGACTCTGTAAACTGTGTTCAAAGTATTTCTTTCCTAGAAACTTCCAAGACTTAAATCCACCCACACTAATAATGTTATTTCACAATTATTTCTTTCAGGCATCTGTGAGATAACGGTCTCAAGAGTTGTTTCATAACTTATATTCATACTTATTCTAAGTTTCCAGGTTTGTTAATACTTAATTCTCATCTAATACTCAAGCTGATGTACTGACCTATTCCTTGCCCTTAATACTTTCTTTTACAGTATCTCAAAAATCCCATGAACTTCTTTACCTTCTTGTTCCTTCTAACTACTGCCCTCTATTTATGGAACTAATCATCAAGATTTAAAATCTAACACACCATTTGGTAGATAGTACTCATATCTTAGCATCTGATGTTTAAAATATGTTCATGTAACAGTGCATACTTTTTCTAATATAATTGTTGCTTCTGTTCACAGCGGTTAAACAACCTTGAAGCCATTAATAATTTAGTATGCACCTTTTCCTTTCTAGGACTCTTATTACAAGTAAAAATTTATAATGATCTTGTTTATACTAGCAAACACTTTAAACAATGTATGTGATATTAAAAATGCTACTATAATCCTTCATATTCCACATGATCAAGCTATTATAGAACAACATAACACCATCAAATATTTGAACAGCAAATTTTAAAAATAAAGGGTATACAGTCACCAAAATCAGCACATACTATGGTATATTCAGCTATCTCAACTTTAGATGTTTTTACTTTAAAGGTTAGTTCTTTTTCTGTTGCCCAAAAGCACTTGACACTAAAAAAAAAAAAGAGGTTAAAGTATATTAAAACTGTAAAGATCAAGAAACTAATCAAAAGAAAGAACAAGATGTCCTGCTAACATTCAGGAGAGGTTATACCGCATATTTCCAGGAAATCAAAGTCCCAGTTGGTACCTACTCTGATGCATTCAACTAGGACTGCATCCTGGAAACTTGTAGACAAAGCACTTGAAGACTGACAACAAGCATATCAAGAGGAGACAACCCAAGAGGAAGATGATGATGAGTTGGGTGACAACAAGGACACAATACTATGGACCCCCAAATATGATACTCAGTGTGTCAATACAGAATCCAAATGCTTTTTTTTTCTTCTTCTTCTTCTTCTTCTTCTTCACAGGGGACAAATGTTATTCCTGGAATAGTCAGTAAAATGTTGTCTGTCATGGTAAGGATTGTTTTTGTGCTTTTTGATTATTTGTTCCAGGAGTGAATAGTGGTATAGTAATAAAAGTTTAAAATATGGCTATATGATTAGAAAAAGTACTAAAATTACAACAGCTATATCATCAGAAACTAATAAAACTGTGGGTAAAATGAGAACAGTAGGAAGATAAGGCCTACAAGGATGAAAGATGAGCTAACCTGAGTGCCTAACAGCAGGTACTGTCAGAGACCCTGATCATGCCTAGCCAATGAGGGGTGACCACAGGATGACAATGGACTGGAATGCAAACAGGGTGCTGGGAGGAGGAGATACAAGGCTCTCCTCATTGCTGAATAAATGAGTCTGCTGGTTGCCTTTTACTTGACTCCTGATCTGTATTTCATTGATAGGGTGCCTTGTCAATCTCACCCCCAAAGGAGTCTCTAAAACCCTGCAACATCTGGCACTTGAACAGGTTCTAGTTGTCTCCCTCTCACTTGCGGCAATGGACAGCACCCCCAAGATGGTGTATTGCAGTCAGAAGCTCCATCAATGTTGTATGGTTTTGGTCCCTTTGTCAGGTAAAATGTTGAGACCCCATTTCTTTCCTTCATTGACGTTGTCTGTCTTGTTTTTCTGCCAGGATGGTTAGGAAGACACATTTTTTTTCAGTTCACCCAGCACCTCCACATAAAGACTGACCCCCCCTCCCCCCAGGAAGTGGAACAAAGGCTTGGCTGCCAAACAACATCTCTCATACAGAGACACTATGCCGGCATACAGCCATGACCTAAAAAAACAAGGAAGTCCCTGACTAAGCCTAAAACATGAAGGTCCAACAAAAGTGTCCATCCCTGTTGACTACCACCATCTCTCTGTTATTCACCTGCTGTCTCCCTCTACAAAATGGGTAAGCTCTTAATCACCCCCACCCACCCCGCTTCCATGACTGATCTCTCTTTCGCATCCAATGATGAGGAGACAGGCAGCTGAAGCCCTGCAAAAAAATGCTAAGGAGAGCACAACCACAGTTAGGACTGCACATGCCACCTCCCTGTCAGCTCTGTTCCCACTATGGGGGACAGCACTTCTCCTGAGGCACTTTTGGAGGGAAGTGCTTCAATGTCCACCTGCCCCTGATGGTGAAAACTCCCTCACACTATGNNCCCCCGCCCCCAGTCATCTCAGGCCTCAAAGGCTGGCAGAAGCCTTTCTGGTCAACCTGAAACAAAAAGCTGTTAATCAGTCCTGGATTCCCACCCCAACAGGTGAACGGATGGACTCTCTCTTACCTGGAAGGTGTCTAATGTCTCAGGCAGTGTAGTGGAGAGTAGACCTTGGCCCCACTAGGGAAATATTACTCAAACAATTGATTTGGGAAGGCCTTACTGTCCCCAATTGCAATGCAGTTGCAGCAGTCCTCAATGAAGATATTCGCAAGTGAGAACTGGCCACAAGAGATCTTGACCCCAGTAATGGACCCATCACTGTCCTCACCACTTCCCTAGATGCCTTCATTGTGGACAGGCAGCATGCAACAAAACACTCAATGGTCCACAAGTAGATAGATCTTGCTGGGGATGTGGCAAAGCAGGCCATCTGTGGTGTGACGGCCACTGAGAAAAACCTAGGACCCAGATGTAATAAGGGATTTTATTAGGCAAAGGATTGCAGATCATAGCCTGATGAAGCACCTGCCCCTTTAAACTCCAGGTGGGACACTCCTTAGCCCCACCATTAAGAGGAAGCTCTGGCAATCCAAAACTCTATTGGACACTGTCCGTTTTTTCATGCTCCCCACTGCTGACCATCTATCTTGATGAACAAGCTGTTAGAGGCTTGGTGGACATGGGTGCAGACATCACCATATTATGAGAAACAAAGGCGTTTATCTTTCCCCATTGGAAATTTAGAGATGGCCCTCCAATTAGTGGAGTAGGAGGCCAATAAGATAAAAAAAAAAAAACTTAACACCCATTCAGTCCATTAGAAAGACCTTGATGGCAATAAGGGAGCCACTCACCCTATCATTTCTATGGTACGTAGAAAACTCTGGAACAGAGACATCCTGGAGGATATGGGTGGTGTCCTAATTATTGCCGATAAGAGTTTTCTTTGATGACCTTCAGGCCCACGAAAACACAGATTTGGCAAATTGTGATCCTACGCATGAGTCACACCCCTAATTGTAAGGGCCACTGTCCCTTAGAAATCCATCCACCACAATCAAACCTCCTTACCCCATTTCATTGACATGGTTCTCAAATCAAGACATCTGGGTGAACAGTGGCCTATAATTGAACCCAAGCTGTCAATCCTAAAGAAATTAGTTGCACACTACAATTATGTGGCATGGCTAATTGGCTTAAACTTTTGTCCATCCCTGATCAAGAGGTGAGATATTTCTTTTCACTGATGGAGGGAGGGCCCCCCCTGCCCATCCTTCAAGGTTAGGCTTACTCATGAGGCTAAAGATCTATGACAAAGGGCTTTGGCCATTCCAGCTACCTCTAGCCTTCAATACCACGACCCTCATAAGTCCTGGTTGGCAGTGATCCTCTGGACACCCAGGGGTTTGGGGGAGCAAATGGAAATCTGTGTAACTATTATGGATACATCAAGTAAATTCTGATCTGTGTAAAGTCACCTCAAAGTTTGATCAATCCTTCCAACTTGGTCTTAAGGCACAAGTGCGGCAGAGAAAACATAAAGGACAAGAGCCAGATAAGCTTGTCTTTCCCTGTTCCCCTGTTCTCTAAAGATTATCTAGTCAAACTGGGTGGGCTCTATCTTGTTCCAGGAAATGGTTGCAAGAATCACAGGAACTATGGACAATCACTTGCCAAAAAAACAACAGTTTCAAAGGGAAAGCACCTTTATATCTCTCTGGTCCACATTAAAGGTCTTCTGAGTAACCAGAGGGAACTGTAGAATCCTGTATACTGATACTAATTCTAATCCCATAGAAGCTTCCTCATGTGTATGTGTGTGTGTGTGTGTGTGTGTGTGTGTGTATTAAATCAATTTAAATGGCATTCCTCTGTCAAAGTAGAGACAAAACCCCCAATCCAACACCATATGCTAACAAAGACTCCACTATAAGGAATGGGTTACATCTTTTTGATTAATTAGTCCAAGGGCTCCAACAGGCACACCAAAATAGAGAGGCTATATTGCTTTTGCAATTAACTCCCTTTCAGAACCTGACATAAGACCTAGATTCTTTGAAAAGTGAGAAATAGAGTTGGTGCTCAACTGAATATTTCATGTCCATAGATTCATATTCATAGTTCTCAGGAAGGTAAGACATATGTTACAGGAGGCAAAAAAGCAATCGTGAATATGAGCTAGCTATGAATCCTATGGTCTCCCATGATAAGATTGGTCATCAGCCCTAGGTAAAAACTTACTAGTATTCTGCTAAATGAATACATCAATAAAATTATTCCTAATGACACAGAACTGCACCCTTAGATCTTTGCAACACTCAACCCTCACCAGATAAGTTTAACATAACACCCACAATTGGACAATGTGCAGAGAATGAGATACTTTGGAGCACTCAGAACTGTATGTCTTTAGGGCCTATATATGAGAAGGCAGAACAACTGTAAAGGCCGGAGGTCATGGATAACTAAAGATAAGGCATTTTTCAGATATAATAGGACTATTGAATATATTATACTCACCAAGACTGTGACAGCATGCACAAGATCTACACAAGCTCAAGACAGAGAAACTCCCAGTGAGGAGGAGGAAAGTAGGCACAATCTCCCACCCTTAGCCAAGCACCTATTTAAAGTCCACAGATTCTGGGAGAGGGAAAATCAGTATCCTTCAATGGAATGGAGATGTTATATCAACCACATTTCCGAGTATGCCTCATGTTCAGAAGCATATGGCCAACAAAAATCCAAATCTTTGGCCTTTTGTGATGTTTTTAGTCTTGTTTTGTTTTCATTTTTGAGAAACAGAGTGCATATAAAAAAGAAACCATGTTGTTGGGTTAGTGTGGCTGAGGGGAAGTGGATAGGAAAATGGTGAGAGAGGAGAAAACATAAGAGAAATATATATTTTACAAAATTCTAAAAAAAACAACAAAAAACACCCAACCAACCAATCAATCAAACAAACAAACAAAAAACAAGTAAATGAATCTAGCACTGGCTTGCAGCATACAAATGCACCATGTAGAAGAACAGACAATAACCCTAAAAGACAGTGCCACACTGATTTTGAAAAAGTAGATAGTACCTCAACACTATTTAGATGAAATGAGATTAAAAACAATGTAATTCCACTGTATACTACATTCTGGATGCATTAAATATTATTTCTAATGAGGAGATGGGCTAATACCTCTGCAAGTCAGAATTGCTATTTGCTTTAAATTCACCACAGGAGATGATGTTGCATTCCAACTCACCTGATTCTATGCCTTTTGCCTCCTCTATGTCTGCAATTGAGGATTCTTTATTTTGTTCAAGACAGATGACTAGCTCTGATTTTGATACAGGAAGGCCTGTGCATTAGAAGAGACAAATGACAATTTTCTTACATTATGTTTACCCTGGTCGGGTTTTAAACACTGGTTTTTAGCCAGTGGATAAGGAACTAAAATGTAAGAGCCATAAGAGACTTCCTAATGATTACCACTTGAGAGATGCTTTAGACCTTTCAGAAATTGATACATTTAATTTTTGTATATATTTTTACTCTACTTTAAATTACTCTGAGAAAAAAAAATACAACTGGTGGAATCAACTTTAACAAAGATATGCATATGTGCTACTAAATGTCAGATACATGTAAAAGTACTATTAAATTGAAGGAAGGATTTTGCTAAATATCAAGATAAAGCAGAGTGATTTAAAATAATTCTATTAACAACTAACACAGTCTAGGATGAACAGAGCTGAGACTCAGAAAACAGACAGGTATAAATAGAAAACATATTTGATAGAAACCACAGAATGAAGTAGAAATAATGAAAGAAAACTGTTCTCACCCACAGAGACCAGGTTGCTGTAGTTCTCCAACATGACAACCCAGTACAAAGTCCTCTGAGCAGAGTTCAGGCATTCCCATTCCTCCTGGGAAAATTCTATGGCCACGTCCTTGAAAGTTAATGGACCCTGAAATAAAAATTGTTTCATTCTGTGTCCACTGGCTCAGTCTTTACTAAGTGAATGAAATTTATAATTAAGTACAAAATTTGTTCTGTTATCACTACTCAATCTACATTTTCCTAAAGTTCTGATCTGGCAGGGAGGGAGAGAGTACGTTTTGACTTGTCTACAAAGATCCCAAGGACCCTCAGATGATAATTTAATGGACGTGGGTCTCTCCTTGGTAAGAAGTAATCAACCACATCTTTCTCTATAGCACTTAGTATCTACATTCATCTCTATTTCAGAAAGTTTGTAAATATTTCAGATCATGCATTCTTGGAGAGAAATATAAAAGAAGGGAAGGGGGAAGGAAGCACATTGCAGCACATAGGTGACATAAATTTTAAAGGGTTAATATTGAGAATCATACAGAATAATAAAAACAACAAAATAGGCTAACTATAATGATCAGGTCCATGTTAGTCTTGTCTTTAGAAGGATTGAGGACCTGGTGAAAACTCATCTCTGTTATCTTTTGTAGTCTTCTCCAGCTGGGTGTGATGGGTACACAGGGTGACAATGGCAACCTTCACTGATGTAGAAGTGCTAAGGATCACGGGGTATGGGCCTTTCTATGTTGGTCTCTGGCTCTGGGTTAGCATCCTCTTCACCCACATAAGGTCGCCAGGATGGAAGTTGTGGGCAGGCTCAGACACAGGCAAGGCTGCAGCCTCTTGACCTGTCTGATAAATGTCCTCTGGGTCTGTGTAGGGTCTATAACAAATTGAGAAGGAAGGGGTTAGTAACTTGTTCCTAGGGAACTTCTCTATATGGGATGCATCCCACCTTTGAGTGGGCAGAGTAGGAGGTTGGCCCAATTTTTACCATTCTAAACAGAATATTTAGTTTACCTATGCTGAGCAAGCATATCATAAAGTTTATAAACCCTGCAGGTTATACATGATGGAGAGATTGATCCTGAAGAATATGTGAGGCAAACAGATGACATGCTCTGTACAAGAGCTGACATTGGCAATCATGTGAGAAAATGAAAACAAAGTCTTGTAAAAAGTGAGGAAATAATGACTGCTTGAGGGTTCTGCAAATGAAGTATTCCTGTAAGAACAACCTGTCCCATCCCTGTGCATACCTTAGAACAAGCCATATCTCATTAACCTTCTGTTTGATATTCTCAGGAAAATTCACCTCAAAATTTCACCTTCCTCGTGATAATCTAGATTTGAAGGGAAACAGCAAACCCTCAACACCTGTTACTATACCCAGAGACTAGAAAGCTGAAATCCAATATGACCTCACTCTTCCCTGTATCAGAGCAGATGCGCTTCCTCAAAAGCTCCTAGAAGAAGAACAAGCCTAAGGTTATTACTTTCTGTATTTCAGTAGGCAAATGAGAGGAAGGCCTACACTGCAGACCTGTGAAGGTAACTGAAATCACCTGCTTACGATGCAGGTTGGCATTTCCAATGGAGCCTGAGCAGAGCTGTCAGAAGCCCTAAGGACTCTTTTCCTTACTTTCTTCTTCTCTGTGATGTTTGAACAAAACAATATTGATCATTCCCTTGAGAATAACTGACTAAATCTGTGGTGTAGCAACAGCTAAAACTATTTCTCAAACTGGGTGAAAGATCTAGATGTTTGATACCAAAAGGGAGTGAATCAATCTATGTCCCACAACTGTCTCCAATGAGGTACTCTGGTTTCCACCTCCCAGTCTAAAATCCTATGACGCTGCAGCATGGCAGAGACGCTCATAATTAGATTCTTTTACAAGTTTCCTTTTCACAATGACATTGCTTCTCTAGGATGCATCGTCAAAAGCACTAACGTAAGAAAGAGACATGAGAAACAGAAGGTGAAATTCAGACCAAAATGTGGGCTCTCAGCACTGCTCTAATGCCTTTCATCATTAAGGTAGACAACTAAACTCCATCCTCAAACATCATTGTCATTGTCAGCAATTTAACATATATAAAAGAATGAAAAAATCTCTCATATATAAGTATGCTCTGAAAAACAGGAATTCCTTAATTCAATTGTACCAAGAATGTACTGCACAGTACCGGGAAGTGACACTGTACCCCATTTTGGACCTCACACATACTCAGTTTGTCTTCATTTTCTTCAGAAATTGGACAGTAACTACTCAACCACTCCTTTAATATTTAAAGGGAATGCTCAAGCTTTTCAAATTTCCTGTCCATGTCTTCCTCTGAGGTAAGGTGTCTCATAAAATCCAAGCTATATTCCATGTATCTCAGGATGCAGAAGAATACAGGTTGCATGGATCCTGCACTATGAAATTTAAAGTTCAGAGTTCACTTCAAAATTACTACAAATGATGAATATCCATTGAATTTTAAGTGATCAGTAGCATACCAGTGCATAAAAAATTATTCAAGTTAGAAATGAAAGCAGAAACTGAAAACATCCCTCAAGAGATTTAAATATAAACAATTCGAACATTGTCTGCTATGGAATTCTCCAGAAGAGGCACATCCAGCATAAAGGAATAAACCCTCCAAAGTCCAACTTTTCACCCAAGTTCCTGCAAGAAGAAGAAAGAAAAGGGGGGAGGAGGATGGGGATGAGGAAGAGGAGGAGGAGTCTTTCTCCCAATGCAGGGACTACAGGTGTGTGCCTCCAAGCCTGGCTTGGAAGCATCATTGAAACAAGCTTCTAGAAACCATTTTTTCCAATCAGACTTGGTGATTGTTCATAGTAATGACACAATTCTCACTTCAATGGCAATATGAAATTTATTCTAGAGCCAAGAATGTGTTACCATGGCCTGGTAGCATAGATTCAGGCTATCCAAAGACCATATGCCAATGCAAAAGAGGTTGATGAAATCTTTCTAGTAAGAGTATAAAATGAAGTCATAAATCAGAGTAATTTTATAGTATGTTGGTGAAAGCAGCAGAATGGTTTAGAGGGTGCTCTGCCAACATGCCTAACAACACAAGTCTGATGCCTGGGACACATATAGTAGAAGAGAACTACCTATAACAACCTGTACATGCACATGCTCCCAAACACATATGATTATGCAAAACACACACACAAACATATAGAAACCCACTCTCAGAAAATAAGAAAGAGAAGGCTTTAGGAAGAGACTAGAAATGATCATCTAATTTCCATGCCCACTTATACTCGCAGTCAAACAAATATGTACACATACATATACACCAAAACAATACCAACATAAAACTAACATTGGTGGGACCATGAGATAGGAGCGTTATAATAAAGTAGGGAAATCTCTTTATGGGCCTCAGATGCTCTCCAGTGACTTCCTTTGCCTTTCAGTTATTGGAAACCACTGGGCTGTTCAGGTGAAACACAGGGATGGATACTGAATAACTATCTAAAGAACAAAGACAGCTAAAGATGATTAGACTCCACACCTGAAACACACAAACTATAATCAATAGTACTTTCGAGTTCATCAGCCTCAAAGAGTCTTTAACACAGGTGCAGATTTTAGTTTCTGGAAACTTCAGTTGTAGGCCTATAATCCCAGCACTCCAGAGTAAGGGGGATCACAGACACATTTCAGGCCAGACTGCTCTGCAAACAGTTGCAGGCTAGTCAGGATTACATAGGGACACCCTTTCAAAGGAGCGACAGGAAAGAAAAAGGAAGGGAGAGAGGAGGGAAAAAACACTTGCTGCTTTAGCAGAGGTCCCAGGTTCAGCACCCACATGAGGCTCACAGCTTCATGTAACTCTAATCTCAGGGTATCAGATTCCCTCTTCGGGACTTCTCTGAGCACTATGAACACAGTTGGTATACCTATATACAAGCAGTCAAACACTCTTATATATAAGATAAAAATAAACCTTAAAAATGAAACGCTCGAAAAATAACAAAACACACATACACACACACACCTGCTTTTACTGAGAAGCATTGTGTATGTCTTCATCACTTTGGTTCTGACTTCTACTCTGCTCTAATTATTAACCTATCTCATCCCCAGCCAGGCCTCCAGGTAAGTGATCCTCCAACCCCTGCCTCCAGAATGCTAAGATTACAGGACAGTCCTGACTTCCTTGCTCATATTCTCCCTCCTTCCACTCTTCAACTGGACCTTGGGAGCTCAGTCCAGTGCTCTGATGCGGGTCTCTGTCTCTATCTCTGCCTGCCGATGAGATCTCTATTTGAATGCACTCCTTCCTAAGCCTGGATGTGGGGGAGGGGGGCCTTGGACTTCCCACAGGGCAGGGTACCTCGCCTCTCTCAGGACTGGAGGGGAAGGGTAGAGGGTATGGGGGAGGGGGAGAGAAGTGGGAGGAGGGAAGGAAGTAGAAATTTTGACTGGTATTATTTATAAAGTAATAATAAAAAGGATTACAGGACAATCATGTACCACCACAACTTGCAGGACATAACTCTTAATTTCTAAACCTAAACCTCAAGTCAGTATACCAGAGACAGACATGGGCTCACTAGGGCAATTTAAGGCTTCTTCTGACTAATGTAACCAATGTATGAACTCTCAGCCTCTGTTTTTCTTTTTTTTCTCTAAAAAAAAAAAATCAGGTGGAGCTCAGTTGGAGAAAGTAGCTCACTGGGGAATAGAGAAGAAATATTCTTAAAGATTTATTCTCACAATTCTATTTTTTTTTCTCAATTTGTATATGGGTGGTTTTTTGCCTGTCTCTGTGTCTGTTCATCACAAAGCACAAGCTTGCAGTACCCAGGAGGCCAAAAGGGAGCAATGGATCCCTTGGAACTGTAGTTCCTGCCAGTTCAAAGCCACCGCATGAGTGTGGGTGCTGGGAACCCAAGCCCTGATGAGCCATTTCTAGGCTCCCTCTGCTTTTCATCATCACGGATCTCGACAACAGACATACTAGTTGAGTCTGGTTCTTGCCTGTTTGGGTGCAGAAACTTAAGCTTCTGCCCTAAATCCACTTTGGAGTGCCTTTCTGCCTAACTAATCCTTATTACATCTACAGGTCCCAGGCACAAGCCAAACATCTGCAGAGGACTCCCAATAGTTATGGAAACTGGCAATAGGAAATAAATTAGGATTAGTTTTTAAAAATCTTTTTTTCTGTTTTCAGCTCCAGTTCCTATAGGAAATACAATACAGGGAAGGGAACTTATCAGAATACTTGGTCACAGGTGCCACTAAACATACCAGTATTTACTCTTTCAGTCACTTCTTTCTTTTCAGTAAAAGGAATCTACAGCTTATAATGTTTAAGCTGACATGGATGACGGATACTGTGTCCCCAGTTTACACGTAAATAAACTTATTTTCCCATTTTTACTTACCGCTTGGACTTTTTCTCCCCCTCTCAGGCCTGTGTTTGGCTTGGAGTCAGGGCTCCAGTTACTAGCTTCTCAAACACTCCCATACCAGAAGTTGCGCCTTCACAAGCACCGGTCCCAGGCTCCAGCAGCCACCCCGCCAGCCTGACTCCCAAACCAAGCACGGCCGGGGCGGGTCACAGACCACCTCCGGTTACTCACCCAGAATCTCGGGGATCCTGCTCCCACACTCACTGAACCCTCTGCCCCGACTGTCCTCACACAACTTTTATGAACTACGGGGTGAAATCCCACAGGAGAACACACTGGGAAGTGACAAATGAACAGAATGAAACGGGGCCGATCCCCACCTGTAGCACAAACCCGCGCGTGGCCTCCCAGCGTTCTTCCAGCTCGCCGCCACTCTCCTAACGCTCGCTGCACCTCGGAGACCCGGGACAACCGCACGCGGGACCAGAAGTACGGACACCCACAATTCCAACCGCTGCACTCCACGAATACGCGCAGTCCTCGCAGCGAACGCCGAAAAGACCTAAGAGGAAGTGACCACTCTAGGCTACTTCCGGTTATTTTGTTTAATGAGTCCCTCAGCCTACATACACTCCTGCTGCTTGTCGGAAGATATTCATGCGCGCTACCAGTGGTGGAGGTAAATCTTGCCAGTACTTATTATGGCTCATCTGCTGGTTTCTGTTCCTTCAGAAAGTGACATGGCTCCACCCACAATCCAGCGAATGATAGGAGGCCACCATCAAAGTGCATCAGTTCCATACAAACAGGTTTCTCTGGGAGGAACAGGCTTCTGCCTCAGCTGCCTTCTCCCCCTTTTCTTTGGCTTTCTATTTTCTGATTATTTCCCTACACCCTTTTCAGGACTGTATGAACTCTTCAGAATGTTTATTTTGTTTTTGCAGGTGGTTAAGTGTATAAAATATATTCAATAGTGAAAATCTAAAATTTTAATGTGATTCTTTAGGTAGGCGCTACCTACAACCTGCAGGTGTACTTCCTTCAGAAATGGCATTGGGAAGTAACTCCCTGTGTTCTTCTGTTCTTTGAAATTCCACAGGTCATTCTTTCCTCGGCAAACATATTGTGTGGACATAATGGCCTTAGTATAGGCCATTGCAGTCACAGCCTGCCTTCTCTGTTTGCAGACAACAAATGATGAATAGCTTCCACGAAGAAGGCAGATGCTTGGTCCTGTATCCATTCCCTTTCAGCCTAGGCTTTCTGACACAACCAGCACTGGAGCTCTCACATGTACAAGAATGAAACCAGACCTTCGTCTCTTACCTAGCACAAAANAAAAAAAAAAAACTTAATTCAGTAAAGGCCTTCAGTTGAAACTGTTAGAGGGAGGCTGAAGAGGGCTCAGAAGAAGAGGAGGTGTTTGTTTTTGGCCCTGACACACAGTTGCTCTAGTTATAGAGGTACCAGATCCTAACAATCCAGGACAGATGCTGAGACAACATGTGGCATTGAGCTTTAAGGAGATGAAGCATTGAAAGAGGCCATGGCAGTATATGGCTCTCAGGCCATTTACTCTTGCCTTGGTAGAGTCTTTGGTGGCATTGAATCTTACACCTAGTGATTGGCAGCAGCTATGCCGTGCAGTACTATCGGGAGGAGATTAATTATTGTGGAGGGGAGAATATCAAGAAAATTGCTTACAAACGGCTAGGTTAAATGCCCAAGCGGAACAGGCACAGTGCAATCTAGACATGCTAACTGGAGCAGGAGCTTATGCTGACTT
>LOEQ01007390.1:158369-173476 GCA_001685075.1 Bramus lutescens | reverse complement strand
AGCTGGGATGGGGTAGGAAGCTAGGGGCAGTAGCCAGTGTTAGGAGCCCCTGCAGAATCAACTTAGAGTTCTTAAAAGCTATCACTGCCTCTTGTAAAATCTGTTAAACATCACATCCCAAGACCAAATATCATAGCTTCCCTTTCCCAGTCACCAGGCCAGGGGCTCCCTTTTAGGAACTGACTGGAAGCTTGATTTTACTCATATACTCACAATCAGATGAGTTAAATATCTCCCGGGTTTGGGGGACACCATGTCTGGGTGGATTGAAGTGTTCCCCACCAATAACAAGAGGGCCCAGACAGTTTCTGATGTTCTTCTCCAAAAAATTATCCCCTGGTTTGGAATACCATTCTCTCTTCAGTTGGATAATGGCCCAACATTTACCTCACAGATCTATCTAACTTTATCTAAGGCTCTTTAAATTTCCTAGCATTTTCATATCCCATACCATCCTCAGTCTTCAGGGAAGGTAGAACTAACTAACTGTTCCTTTAAAAATGTTCTTTTTAAAATATCACAGGAGCTTCACTTTGAGTGGGTGAAAATTTTGCCTCTGGGCTTTCTTAGGCTTAGGGCTCTTCCCCAAAGCCCCCTTTCCATCTTGCCCTTTGAATTCATGTGTGGGAGGCCAGTTTTAACTACTAGCCTCTCACCCAAAATTTCTCTCATTCCTGATCACCTGTGTACTCCGCTGTTATCCCATTTACACTCCCTATTATAGAATTTTACCTACTACTCATTACTATGTGCCAATCCATGCCCACCACTGATTAAAATAGGAGATCAGAATCTCAGTGGAACTCTGAAATGCAGCTTGCTCCAATACTGAGGGAACTTAAGAGGTAAGTGAACAGCCACATGGCAGAAAAACCTCACTCTCTAGGACCTCCATGGTGGGTCAAAACCCTGGGCCCCTTCCCCAACTCCCTAGGCTTTTCTAGCCAGCCAGCAGGGAGTTTCCTACAGGTAGGTTCTCCCAAACCACAAACCCATCCAGAGGCCCATCCAAACAACTAGCCACATTCCACCCTCAAACCCACCTATCCTCCTGCAACCTTGGTACAACTCTGAAACACAGCTTGCTCCAATACGATGGGTACTTAAGATGACAGTGAACAGCCACATGGCAAGACACTCCCCTCTGTAGTACCTCCACAGTGAGACAACCCCGGGCCCCTCCCCCACTTATTTGCCCCCACAGCTCCTTCAGTTTTTCTAGTCAGCCAGCAGCGAGTTTCCTGCAGGTAGGCTCCCCAAAACCCAAACCCATCCACTGGACTCCCCAAAATACTAGCCACACCCTGCCTAATAGCTGAGAGCTTGCTATAATACTGAGGGTACCAAGAGCTCACTACAACACTGAAGGGATTAAGAGAGAGCACCAAGAGAGCACACCAGGAAAGAAGACCAAGAGAACAGGATTATAGAGACCTCAGAGACTTTCTGAGACAGACAGTGACAGTACAGCGCAGATCAAGAAAAACTCTCAAACACTCAGACAGCTACTGCAAGGATTGGACCAAGATACAAAGACATTGCCAGATACATTTGAAGAAAGAGCTAGGTAGGCACCAATGCAAGAATTCCTCCCACAACCTAAAAAGCAACATGGTAACACCAGAACCAAACAGTCACACAGCAGGAAGACTTGATCATCCTAACCCAGAAGAATTAGAAGAAAACAACTTTAAACACAACTTTATGAAAATGAAGGAGACCTTTACAGAGGAAATGGAAAACTCCCTTAAAGAAATGGAGGAAAAGACAAACAAAAAGTCGGTACAATGTGTGTGCCACTGTATCTTTCACAAGCTATGCAAAGGCCTAGAGATTGAAAGAACACACAGGAGACCTGGGTCATTTGAAAGGAGATCAGCCGAATGCCCTTTACTCAAACTTAGGAAAAACCTCAAGTACCTAGCTACTGCACAAGGGAATACTCCCCAGGCAGGTGGGAAATTACCACACCTAAGGTGGAGTAAACAATGACCCTATAGCTAACCACCAGATGAGGCAGAGGGAGTACAGGAACAAACATGGTGTTTAGCTGGCTGGCCAGAAACTGTCCTAAAGATGAACCCCAGAAGCAGAGGTAGACCCATGGGTCCTACAGTGGCCCATGACACCTACTGGCAGGTAACAGTTATTGCATCTACTCCAGATCAAAATCAACCATAAGTAACTTGAAATACTTTATAATTTAAAAGTGCAAAATGTCAGACAACTTAACCATCCAAGGTTTCAATAGCCTCTTTACTTCCACCATGTATGAGGTTTTACAAGACTTATATGATTTCCTTCCTGCATCACTATTTTTGATTCTGGAAATTAGTCTTGTCCTCACTGTTTTCTTCGTAAAAATATGTTTTTTTGAAAATAGGGCTAAGAATGAGGTACTTTTATAGATGGTACAGTCTTTACAGACTGATACCAAACTTCTCAAAAAAGAGGTTAGAACTCTGAAGAAGGATAGGAATGATTTAACTAACAAACCTAGGTCAACTGAGGTACTTTTAGAAATAGTACAGTCATTGCAGGCTAATATCAAGTTTTTCAAATTAGAGGTTGGAACTCTGAAGGGGGATTTTGACAATTTAACTAACAAAACTCAATCAACTGAGGTACTTTTAGAAATGGTACAGACTGATAGTAATTAATTCAAGAAAAATTCAACACTCTGGAGAAGGATACAGTTGATTTGGCACATAAAGCCCAATAAATGACAGTGGGTTCTGAAATATTGAGAGAATTCATACTGCTGAATGTACTAATCAGACTCTGTTGAAGGGGTATGACAGATTGACTGATAGAATGTCTCTCCAGGAAGGTGATATGCATGCTCTGAAAATTATATTGAATGATGAGACATTATTGTTATTGGAAAGACTTCATAACTTGGAAACCCCAATGAGAACATTAGAGCAGAACACTGGACACTAGGTCCAGACTTTACAAAAGGCAGTGCTAAATAGATTTGAAGAGATTGAAGAACTTATCAAATTTGATGAGCAGGGACAAAAGGTACAAAGGCAAAATTTAGCCTCATAAGTATGTAAAAATCTCTGGGAGAGCTTCCACAGAGTTCTGCCTACCTTTACAATAATAACATCAGAAAGAGTACCTGGCCCCAAGTACCCTAAGGTTGTCAAAGCATATTCATGTGAGCCCATATGTATGACTGATCTAAAGGAAATTAAACAAGCAATTGTAGGTTACAGACTATATTCATGCTGTGTTAGGGATATGATCAAAATTTAGGCTTCCAGTAACAAAGCAACACCACAAGACTAGACTCAATTAATCTCAGAAGTCTTATAAAGAGGACTTTGGAGGTTCTTTTTAAAGGAAGAGACTAGAATCTTAGAGCAACAAGAAAAAAGTCTTTGAGATTTTTAGATCAAATTTTAGGAGAGGGACCTTACTCTGATCCTCGGGAACAAGCTCTTTATGTTGGAAACAACTTGTCCCTATGTAGCACAGCAGCTTTAAAGGTTTGAAACATGATTCAGGAAAGAGTTGAATCATATCTTAGGATTAAACAGGGTCAGAGATAAACTTTCAGTGACTTTTTACAAAGACTAACCAGGGCTGTACAAATAGGGGTAACTGACCCAGAAGCTAGACATATAATAATTGAATCTTTGATATAAGAATGCCAGAATAGAATGCAAAAGGATCCTTGGGCCTTTAAGGATCAGATCAGCACCCATAAATAAATGGGACATGCATACAATGAATTCAAGACACTTGACTATGGTACTGAAGCTGGGTAGGAGAAGCAATTTCCAATGGCAAGAGAAGACATTAAAATACCAAATGTTTTAATTATGGTAGAATGGGACATCTGAGAAGGGATTGTAGACAAGGGATTCCTAGGAATATTGTCTCCTTTTGGAATGGCAGGAATAGGAGAACTCAGTCTTCAGGTATATGTAGGATGTGTGGCAAAAGTAGACATTAGACCAAAGAATGTAAGACAATGAAAGATAGACAAGGCAACCAGGTATCATCAGGAAACAGAGGGGGGGCCTCTTGCAGACCACTATGATGAATGTAGTCCAGTCATTCCCAGTTACCATGGAGAACAATTCTCACCAGGAAATTAAAAAAAAATACTATGCCTGCTGTTGAAAAAATATTGGCCTGAATTGGTGTAGGAGGTTCTTCTTTCTATGTGTTGCTTTCATAGGTTGAATAAAGAAAACTGCTTGGCCTTTTGATAGGGCAGGCTTTAGATGGGCATGATAGACAAGACAGAATTCTGGAAGGAAGAAGACAGTGCGGCAGATGCCTCAGCTCTCCTCTCTGAGGCAGACGCTGGTTAGACTCATCCCAGTAAGCCACAGTCAAGTGATGATACAGATTATTAGAAATGTGTTAAATGAAGATTTAGAGTTAGCTAATAAGAGGCTAAAACTAATGGGCCAGACAGTGTTTAAATTAATACAATTTCCATGTGGTTATTTTGGTGGTTAATCTAGCCAGGTACCCTGGATACAGGCAGGATGTAGGCAGCTGCTCCTTTTACAACAGAGTGGCACTCCAAACTAGTCTACTAACTACACATAAAACCTAAAAGGCTTTAAAAATAATTCTAGAAACACACACATACACACACACAAACACACTAAACGGAGTTCAACACAGCTTTTTGCTGATTGCTAGGGCATGTGGCAGAGATATTTCCTGACTCAGCAGTAGCAACAGAAAAAAAGCCACATGGTTTTAACACATGGCTTCCTGGGCTGTGCCACCAGTGCAAACTCTGGCTATGGTGCATTTGTGAGCCTGGGTGTTTGTGTGTTCACTTGGGATCGGAAAAAGTAGCTGAGACTATGCCCTTTGCTCAGCTCTTCCTGCCTGGGTAGATAGTAGAATCAGGCTTGGGCAGGCAGGAGAGCATAGCAGATCTCTGCTGCCATACAGAGAGATGTTTCCAGGCTGTGCAGTACTCTGCATGGAAGATTTGACTATAACTCAGATAAAAATTATTTGTGTGTGGAATGCGGAGTGCAGCTCCTGTCTGATGTTCTCAGAACTAGCAGAAATGGTAAGTCCATCATTTTGAAACTGGAGAGAGGTGGAGCCAACATCCAGAGCAGCCCGCCACTCTGCAGCTCAGAGGTGCAACTGACTCAGAGTCACAAGTGGCTCTGCCATGTTGGACTGGGCAGGGCAAGCAAGCAGTACCTGTATTTGACCTGGGATTGTAGCAACTTAGATTCTTAAGATCTTAGCATTTTGAAAGCTCTTCAAGACAGGAGAGAATTAAAGACAACACAATAGGACAGATTCAGATATAAAACGACCTCTAAATGGGTCATAGAATTAGATAGACATATGTAGGGTTGGGAGAGAGAAAAAAAAAGAATATTAAAAAGTCATTAAATAAAGTTAATGGAAAAAAGGGTAAAGTCTTTAAAGAGACAGAGTACAGATAGTCATAGATTAAAAGAAGTAAAGAACAATAAGCCACATAAAAATGGAAAATTCAAAGAGAGTCTGGATTCTATATATTATTGCATTTTCTTTGAATTTTTTGACTGTGAAGGAGCTCAGTGCAGAGAGACATTTCATTGCTAAGCTAATCCAGCTTGTATATTATAAATGTATCTTGACTTCAGAAGTTGGGTCTAACAATTTGATGCTTTGGAAAAAGAGATTCTTTTGTTTTCACAGAGGATGAGACCCTGTGGATTGCTTCTATCCCAATATGGTATGATAGACCACGCCATCCTGAAGGTTGCTGTGAACACACTTAAAAAATTATTTTGCTCAACTGCTGACTGAGAGAAACCTAGCACACAGGTTATACCATGAAAGACATAAATAACAGCGCCCACATACAACAAAAAGCAGTTTGGAGAAAAGCAACTGCACCCATATTCCCAAATATTGTTTATAAATGTTCTTTTACATTTAAAGGGGGATAGGATATAGATATGAATAATTTGCTTTGGTATAGATCTTGATTTACTGATAGAAATTTAAGGTCAGTTTTGTTATATGTATATTTATTTCTGCTCTTGATTAAGGTATTGTGATTGTGTAGCTCATTTTAAAATGCAATGTAAAATTAGGAAGTATAGCTTGTTAATGGATAATCATCAATACTAGTCAAGCTTGTAGTCATGTTAGTTAGATTTTCTAGATATATAGAAATATATTTCAGATAGATAGGCATTCTTCATATCTTTCAAAGGCTATAGAATATGGCATTTAATGTTTTAATAACCTAGGGCTTTTCATGACAATGAGACATGTCTGCTCTTGCCAGCACCAATCTACTTCAAGAGGAAGGTGGGCATTTAACAGGCTCCTTATGGAGTTGGTTAGCCATTTGGGTAAGAAACTGCTCTTGCCTAGACTGTTGCATAAACTGGGCATGAAGAACCTTCAGAGAGAAGTTGCTGAACTTGCCTAAATGTGAGATGATCTTCTGGGGTTCCTGATTCAAGAAAGAGACTGTGAGACTTTCTGCAGGTTACAAAAGAAAGTGACTGAACTGTCTTTGAAATTTCCTGCTTCATGGAAATGTCTTCTGGATACTAAGCATCTGTAGGCTAAAGATGGATGCCCCAACAGTACGGAAGATCTTTGGGTGACTGTTCAGGCAGATAGATGTCTCTGTCATTTCTAGAGTTTTTGAAGTTGTTTACTTAGGTAATATTATATACTTCTGGAGTCTTTGGTGGAGTTGAAGAATGGATAGTTACAGTTTTCTTTAGTTATGATAAAAGACAAAAGAGATATAAATATTGTAACTGTAATTCTTGCTTGATAACTGTTTTGTTATATGTAATTTTATTATGCTAAAATAAAAGCCTTTCTTTTTTGTTTAAACAGAAAAGGGGAAAATTGTGTAGGAGTTCTTCTTTCTATGTGTTACTGTTATTGGTTGAATAAAGAAAACTCATTGGCCTTATGATAGGGCAGCCTTTAGGTGGGCATGGTAGAAAAAACAGAATTCTGGGAGGAAGAAGGCAGTGTGGCAGATGCCATGGCTCTCCTCTCAGAGACAGATGCTGGTTAGACTCATCCCAGTAAGCCACAGTCAAATGGCGATACAGATTATTAGAAATGGGTTAAATCAAGATTTGAGAGTTAGCCAATAAGAGGCTAAAACTAATGGGCCAGACAGTGTTTAAATTAATACAATTTCCATGTAGTTATTTCAGGGGTTAAGCTAGCTGGACAGCCTGGAGCCAGGCAGGTCACAGCCTGTCACTCCTTTTACAACACTGAATGATGGGTTAAATGTGGAGGATTAGTCAAAAACTCCAGTAGGACATAAGAAATGTATATTCTGTCAGATTTCTATTAATGATCAAAGATCAAAACTTAGAGTGTGTATAAATAGCATTTGTATTGAAGGCTTGCTAGACACAGGTGTGGATGTAAGTATCATTACTCCAGAATCATGGCATCCAAATTGGCCTCTTCAAGAGGTAGATTTTCAGCCCCTTGAAATTGGAACTCTATCTTGGGTAAAAGAAACCATGAGTTGGGTTAAATGCATAGTGCCAGAAGGGCCAATAGGAAGACTGAGGCCATATATAGCCAATATTGCAGTGAATTTGTGGGGTCATGAATTATTGCAGCAATGGAATACCCAGATTAACATTCCTGCAGCCCCCAAAACTTATTCTTCTGAGGAAAATATTAGAAGAAGTTATAGATGACAGATACCAGCCATTCAGGCTGTACAAGAATACAAAGCAATTGATAAACCTTCAGAGGTACTAATCGCTTTGCCTTTAAAATGGTTAACTGGGAAACCAATATGGATTAAACAGTGGCCTCTTGCTGAGGAAAAGTTGCAGACTTTGGAACAGGAGGTACAAGAGCAACTGGATTTTCAACATATTGGAAAATATGCCAGACCTTGGAATTCTCCTGTATTTGTTGTTAAAAAGAAATCTGGAAAATGGAGAATGGTGACAGATCTTAGAGATATCAACAAGGGAGTTCAACCTATGGGTCCTCTACAATCTGGAATTCCTCTGCCTTCTTGGTTACCAAAGGTTTGGCCTCTCATAGTTATTATTTTAAAGGATTTTTTTCTTCACTATGCCTTTACAAGAAAAGGATAGAGAAAATTTTGCTTTCACAGTGCCTACTTATAATAATTCTCAGCCTACTAAGAGATATCAATAGACTATCCTTCCACAGGGAATGCTCAATATCCCCACCCTGTGCCAATACTTTGTCAGCCAGCCATCAGAAATAGTATTTAAGCAATTTCCTAAGTCTATAATCTACCAATATATGGATGACATTTTGTTGTCTGATTCAAATAAAGATACGTTAGAAAGGATGCTTAAAGAAGTAAAGAAAGTCTTGTCTTAATGAGGATGACAATTGTTCCTGAAAAGATTTAAAGAGGAGATTCTGTTAATTACCTAGGTTACAGAAAAGGTTTACAGAAAATTAGAACACAAAAGGCACAAATTAGGAGAGACTGGTTGTGNAAGAGGAGATTCTGTTAATTACCTAGGTTACAGAAAAGGTTTACAGAAAATTAGAACACAAAAGGCACAAATTAGGAGAGACTGGTTGTGGATTCTTAATGATACTAAAAGATTATTTGGACGCACTTCAAGTCTATGGCCAGCTGTTGAGATAACACTTTTAAACAACCTTAGATGGTGATAAAGACTTAAACAGTCCCAGATAATTAACAGATAAAGCTGAAAAAGAATTGATGATTGTTGAGAAGAAATTACAGGAGGCACATGTGGATAGGGTGAAAGCAAATCTTAATTGTATTCTAGTCATATTGCCTTCCAGAATTTCTCCTACAAGAATTTTAATGCACAGGGAAGATATTATCTTAGACTGGGTCTTTTTACCACATAAACCAAGTAAAAAGATAAAAAAAAACTTATGGGGAAAAGGTCTCTGAATTAATTATAAATGGTAAATTGAGACATCATCATTTACCAGATATTGACCCAGCAGAGATTATAGTGCCTTTTTTGCTAAAGAAATGAAACCATTAAGGAAGACAATGAATGTTGGCAAAGGGCTTGTGCTAATTTGGGGGGAGAAATTAATACCAATTATCCAAAAACTGATAGACTAAACCTTATAAAAAGAATGTCTTGGATTCTTTCCTAAATTGTACATAATGCACCAATAACTGGATACTGTACATTTTACTGATGAAAATAAATCAGGGAAGGCAGGTTATAAATAAGAATTATTGAGTAAGGTGGAACAATGCCCTAATAATTCTATCCAGAAGGCCAAACTATATGATATTCTTATGGTAGTAAGGGATTTTAAAGAAGCTCTCAATATAGTTACTGATTCACAGTATGCAGAAAGAGTTGTCTTGATTATTGATACTAATGAATTTATACCAGATGATATGGAATTAACTTCATTATTCATCCAAGTGCAATACATAATCAGGAATAGGCCTTGTCCTATATACATAACACACATTCAATCCCATATGGGTCTGCCAGGTCCTCTAGCACAAGGTAATGAAGAAACTGATCAATTATTGATTAGAAGTGTGTTTCAGGCCTCTAAATTTCATTAAAAATCATGTCAATAGCAAAAGTTTAAAGAGTCTTCTATTACATGGCAACAAGCTAAGGGGATTAAAAAGAGATACCCTACTTGCTCTCGCTATAACCAAACACTGTTGTCTACATGGAGTAATCCTAAGGGTATTCAAAGGAATGAAATCTGGCATATGGAATGTGTTTCACATTGCAGAATTTGGTAAATTAAAATATGTACACCACACCATAGACACGTATTCAGGTTTTCAATGGACAACTGCCTTGAGCTCAGAAAAGTTTGATTCAGTAATCATGGATTTATTAGAAGTTATGACCATCATGGGTATACCTGCACAAATAAAGACAGACAATGGTCCAGCATATGTGTCTAAGAAAATGAAACATTTTTTGTTTATTATAATATAAAGCACATAACAGGTATACATAATAATCCTACTGTTCAGTCACTTGTAGGAAGGTCAAATCATACTATAAAGGATATGCCGAACAAACAGAAAGGGATGGAAAATACCCCACAAATAGATTGCATAATGCATTATTAACCTTGAATTTTCTTAACATGAATGAGAAAGAGACAACAGAAAAAGAGTACCATAGGATAATGGAGAAAAATGTCTGAATTGAATCAACCAGCATATTTCAAGGATGTGTTGACTTCATAATGGAAACCAGGGAATGTGCTATATTGCAAAAGGGCTTTTGCTTTTGTTTTCACAGGAAAAGAAAAATTATAGATACCATCAATATTAATAAAGATTCACTTTGAAAAGGAGGAACCTCTTGCAAAAGAGAAATGACCACTCATCCACAACTGAGACAATCATATAGCTGTAAGAAAACCTCATAAGGGTTGGGACAGGGTTCTTCTTTTGTCTTTACAGGAAAATACACATCTTTGAAAATTCAAGAGACCCTGGCTCTTTGGACGTTGACAAATGAAAAAAAAACTATCCAATAAGGAGCATCAAGAAAAAGGAATATCACTTGTAAGGACAGGTAATCAAAACATATATACGTAAGTATATATACATATAAATATACAGAGCTTGTTTTGGAGTTGGACAGTGTTTATATGAATGATGTTTAAGCTTTCCATGATGAACAATAGATTTTCCTACAGATCCTTTTCCTGCAGTAAACTTTGAAGCTTCAAGGAAGAAGATTGGGCCCCACAGCAACAACTCCACCCTGGTTAAATGATATCTCAATGCTGACAGCACTACTATAAGACCACTTTTGGGGGGATACCAGCTGCTGAAATGACTTTCTGGCCAGAATTCCAAATAAGAACTTTGATTAAAACCCTATTGACTGCTCAGAAATTATTGGCAACTATACTAGATAGTAATTTTTAAGCTTATCCACCACTTTACTTTTGGAGGATCCCATTAAGAGAATGTTGCCCCCAAAGACAGTGGGAAGCAATACTAGAAGATGACACCCCCATCTCAGAAATGTTTGTTCTTAGGGATGGGAACGCCATTTATGGGTTGTTGTTTATTACTTTTACTAGATAGAGGGTTGGGGTGAAAACTCTGGTTGTTAAAAGAAAAATGAATAATAATTGTGGGTAATAGAGTGAATACGTTAAGCTATTATTTGTGATAAGTTATATTGGTATAGTTTATTTATATTGTATATATGCATGTTTCTAACACTGTTTAGGACATTTTATATTTTGCTACAACTTTTAGACTATATTTTCATCTTGCATTATATATTACTCCTATATCTGATCAAGAAACTTATACATTGTTTACGTTTTGAGCTCATTGTTACCATTTGTTGCACATTTATTTACAGATTATTTAATATTCTGACATGAAGTTTTAGTCTTTAAGTTATAAAATCATTAAATATTATAAGTCAACAGTTGTTCATGTCTGTTGTACATACAGTCAGATCAATTAGGTTATTTAGATACATAGAGGTGTGTTCTGTCTAAATAGGAAACCTTCAACCACTTTGAGGATCTGTAGAACATGGCACTTAAATAAATTAGGGTTCTGTTGTCATGAGATATGATTTCTCCTGACAGCACCAATCTACTCCCAAGAGAATGTTGAGCACCAAAGACATTCCACTCTGAGTTTGTTTTCTTCTTGGCACAATTGGTCTTTGGGCAAGGAACTGCCCATACCTCAACCACTGTCAAAGTACATGGTAGTTCGAAATGGATAAGCAGGGCACAATGAAAAAGACTGCCAAATCTTGCCAAGACAAAATTAGATGATCTGAAATTTTTCCTACCTCTAAAAACTGTCTGTTAGTTATGCTAGGCCTTAGCCAAAAGTGGTTGCTTCAACATTGAAAAATGAGACTTTGGGTGTTTGCTCAGATAGCTAATTGTCTCCATCATATATTGCTCACTTTGGAAGCTGCTTGATTGTACTTCCCACCTGCTCAAGTAATATTGTCTTCCTTCTCAAGCCTTTGATGCAGTTGAAGATTAGATAATCATAGTTACTCTACTCTAATGATCTAGCCAAGCCATTTTCTATACAAGACTTAGAGTCCTTAGGATAGAATGTTTATTAAAACTTTTGTTCCTTGCTTAATATTGTTTATGCTGGTTGTAATTCTAATTATACTTCATATCTGTTCCTAGTGTATATAGTTTTGAATGGGTTTGGAACTCTCTTATTTAAACAGAAGGGAGAGGTGCTGTGGGAGCACATTTCACTCCTTCAGCCAGTACTCTTTAAGATACCAGCCCACATGAGCATGGTCTCTGATACTGGAAAAGCAGCTCTAAAGCATGCTTTCTCTTTCTTGCTTCTAGCTCTCTCTTCTGACTGACTCTCTTTAGGCTCTGTTCCTCTTCCCCATTTGAGCAGAGGACTGTGTTCTAGGAGAGTGATCTGTAAATATTCTCTAATAAATAACCCTTTATTATTCATAATACTGAACTAGCATGGGATTATTTTGTGACTTCCACCATCAGGTGAGTGTTGAAACTTAAAGATAAGTAGGTGGACTGAGTCCTAAATTTCAGTTGCAATATTTTCTAAATAAGTGACAGAATGTTGACTGTATCCCTACATAGTCTTGTTCTTGTTCATTAAAGACAATTTTGTGGGCTTCGTTGTCTAGATAATTGACTCTGGCCAGTTTAATTACCAAGTCATAATGGTACAGTTGCTCATGACTTATTGCTGCTTATCAAGCAGATGTTCTATTTAATTTTCCTATAATTACATAAAATTGGAAAGATGGATACCTTCAGGAACTGTTGTTTCTTGTTCTCACTTCTGTACCCACTGAAGTAAATGGTCCATTCTCGTGATTGATTGCTCAGGGAATGAAAGTAGCAACCATTGAGGTAAAGTGATGAAAGTTGGCTATGAGAAGAGCACAGTGGTTGTGCTGCAACAATAGATCAAAGTAGAAGCATGGAAAAGTGTATGGAATTGAAATATGCAAACTGAAGGAGGCAGAGAGCGTCCATGAGCTCCAGCTGTGCTGTTGCATTCTATGACAATCTACAAAGACGTACCTAACATACAGATAACCAAAAGTTCCAGATCAAGTTGGATGGTCACACAGTGAATGAAAGAGGCAGAAGGAACAATTCACTGTGGTACTCTCTAATTACATGGATATGCACATGTGTCCAAGGACATTATAAAATTTCCCATTTACACCAGTCATCCCAAAGCCAACATTGGCAAATTTGAACTACCATGTGATGGAATTCCATCATATCAGACCATTAATTTGTCTTGCTTTAACAATCATGTTTGCTATTTAGACTCATAGTTTAATAAAAATAGCTGCAGAACAAAATGACACATACTAATGAATACAACTATGTTCAATTTGTTAGAAATTGTTAGAGAGTAATAAAATTTCAAAGTTTTTTTTTCCATTTTGCACCAGGACTGTATTGACTGCTAATGTTGTATAATTATCCATAAATCAAATATAGATGGTAAAAACACCACCCATTCTACTGTTCAGCAGCTTTCCTAAAACCCTGGATGCACAATTAGGAGCAGGCTTCTGATCTTCAAAACAGGTCACCATCATTGTGAATACAAAGCACAGATGATCCCTCCTTCACACACAACTCATTCTACCCCTAAGTACAAGCTTGAATCAATGGTCCCTTAGAAGTATTATTTTTCAATAATTTATGTTACATTTATGTGAAAGTCTACCACATCCCTCTTTAGTCTACAGTTCATTTTCAGTTCAAGAGTTATAAACTTTGCCAATTGTGCAATAAAGTGTAATGTGAAAATTATTCATATCATGAGACCATGGAAGATTTTTTCTAGTGTCTACGGGAAAATCTTACAAGAACAAGAATTCTCAGGTAACTGATAGTCATACACATATATCCTAAGGGATTGTTAGATTGCATGAAACAAAAGTATTTTAAACATAAACCTCTTACCAAGCAAGCACATACACACATACAGAGACACACACATGGCTGCTACCTTTTTAAAAAATATTGCTTCCATAGTATTCTAGTATTTTAATATTATAACATATTTACATTTGAAATCATAGTTATACAATTCTGTATTTATTTAGGGTGGTTATGAAAAGTGAAAATATAAGGTGAAAAGAGAGTCAAGTATTTTGGTAATCACTGTTAGTCCCAGTGTTCAGGAAGCAGAGGCAGGTGGCACTATGTAACTCCAAGTCAAGGTTGGTCTACATTGTGAGTTCAAGACCAGACAAGTGAAGATGTAGAGTAAGAACCTTAAAAATAAGGCTTCTGCAGAGAAACTGACCTCAGAAGTCATCTGTTACACTACAGCATTCCTTCTGCTTTATTTGCTTAAAAATATATACTGTGGAAGACATTTCAATTCACTGAGATATTTCAAATCTTGTTATAGACTAGTCCTTCCTTTGAAGTTGTATTATAGAGCACTTAATTGCTATCTTATGCATAACATCATAGGTTTTATTCCAATTTGAGAATTACTATAAATATTAGAAATTCTTGTATATATGTTTTCATAATGCTTAAAATTATAATTTTAGACCCTTAAAGCAAATTTCTAAGCAGTATTACTGAATACAGCGCAATCTGTATAGTTTTCAATAGCTACTGATAAATAGTTATCCATTTGGATTCAGGCAATTCCCAAGCACAATGCATTAGAGTTCTATTTCCTCACCACCCTCAGCACTGGAGTGGCCATTTGTGGTTTTAAAAAACAACTATTTCTGACATCTTTGAGAATTATGTTCCTTTTTTCATCAATTATGTGTGGGTGGAACATCATTTTATATACAGAAAAATTTCTATCAGGCAAACTTGGGTTTGAAATTATGTTTTGTCCATGTTTGTTTTTCGATTCGAATCACCTTGATCTCTTTATGTTGTCTTATTGCTATTGCTAGAACTTCAAGAACTGTGTTGAAGAGGTATGGTGAGAGTAGACAGCTTTGTCTTGTTCCTGATTTTAGTGGAACGGCTTTGAGTTTCTCTCCATTTAATTTGATATTAKCTGTTGGCTTGCTATATATTGCTTTTATTATATTCAGGTATGATCCTTGTATCCCTAACTTCTCCAAAACCTTTATCATAAAGGGGTGTTGAATTTT
>LOEQ01007390.1:113019-124188 GCA_001685075.1 Bramus lutescens | reverse complement strand
AGCTTAAAAATGTCTCAAAAAGATATAGCTTTTAGATATGTTAACCGTATATGAGGTTTCAAGTCTTCAAACCTTTAGAAACCATTCACAGATGCTCAGACATATCCTTCTGTAAATTCCTGTAGGTGACAAAAGAAAGGACATTTATTTTCATTGTCATTTATATCTTCATATATTTATTTCTTTTATATTTAAACTGTTTTCAAATGAATAATTTATGCTTCACAGGTTGCAAAATGATTCTATTATCATCATCAATACAAAATACATAAGTGTACTTAAAATACATTTTCTACTTAAAAAGTTTTAAATTATTTCATTATGATAACTTAAAAAGCACCTAGTAGGAAATCTTTCCCCAGAGATATCACTAATTCTTCATAGTAGACATACTTTACAAACTGACTTATATTTAGATTTTGAGTAAAGCCTTGCTAAAATCTTTTATAAAAAGAGTAATTTTAAAACTATGACTTCTGATAACAGTCTCTCTTAGTTAATTCCCTGCAGTGAATTCAAGTCAGAATAATATTTTTTATGTTTAATCTAACTCATAAGTATGTAAAGTTCATGAAATAGTGATGTGTGTATATGTATACATATGTCCATACATATTTCTTAATAGACAAGAGAGTGTCAGTATTGCTCAGTGCTCTAGTGGTACCATGTGTGCCATCTAAAATGAGTGTCCATTTCATTCCTATTGCATTCTGTACTTAAAACTTACTATGGACTTTCTGTGAATTTTTTCCTCTATCCAAACTCACTTGAAACATGCTCATGCCTTTGTTTGCATACTAAAAAATAAACAAGATGTGCATTAGTAACATAACCATGCTCTGTTTTAAAAGAGTCATCCATATTGCACACTTATATTAATAAATCAAATTCTATAATATTAAATTTATTTTCCTTGAGTTAGTTCTCATGAGTAAGGAATATAAACATTTTAGGTTTCAATAACTCTTTATCCTTCCCTCCACTCCATAGTTTTCTTAACATTTGTGTGAGATAGCTATGCATTTTCTATTTCTATAATAATTTCCTATATATCTCATACCATATCTTATCCACCTAAAACCACAGAACTATGAAAACTATGATATCCATAGGATTATCCATTGCTCTCCATAAGCATTATCAAACTGTTCCTAATGAAGTCACACTGGAAAAAAGTGATATCTGGGACGTCACCAGAGATGTGCAATTTGGATCCTCATAAGAATAACTGGCCTAACCTGTGTTTGGTACATGAACACATCTCTTCTTTTTAAAGTATCATTTACCATAAAAAATCACTAAACATTAATTAGTTTTTAAATTAAATAAACTAAATTCACTACACCAATTATGGTTAGCAACATATAGATGTGCTCATTTAAGCCAGATACAGATTTTCCTTATGTGTCATTTTAATTCTACTGAACAATCTAAAATTATAATTAGAAATTATATGCCATCTTAATTCCTGTATAGTATAAAGAACATATGCATCTTAGAAACTTTAAGGATATTGTAACTATTAACATACAAATTCTGGTTTTGACACTTATAGGACTATAAATATGGTAGAATTTATGGCAGATTATTATGGAATCAGGTACTCAAGAAATATAAGGTATTTGTATTATGTAACTCAAATAGATGAATGAACTTGCATAAGTACTTAAAACATTACTTTGCAATGTATAGGCTGTCATTTTTTTCATGAAGATCTTCTTTCTTCTCTAACACCCTTCATGAGTCAGAGAGAGTAACAGAATACCATACGAGAAAGGCTTTATGGTAGTAGGTTTAACTGACAACTCAGTTTAAAATTTTTGTTTTACCTTATTAAAATACATTATACAATTACATTATTTTATTCTTTGACGTTTTTCTTTCTTAGAAATTTCCTATATGTGTATTCCTAAACAATAAGTTTTATGTCTACTGGGAATACAAGAATATCCTATAAATATTAAATCATGCTTAAACCATTTCAAAGTAAAATTCTGAAATTAAATATCAAAATTTTAAAACATATCACACATTTGAACAATCCACTAGGATAAATTATATTAAAAAGACAAGCACATATGTACATTAATGAAATTGAGGAGCTATATTTCAAATGACTGATATGCCTCCTGTAAATTTGTGCAGGCAGAAAATAAGAATTCTAATAATCATGCTGAAAAGGCAAAGGAGTAGCATGTGGGACAGACTCTAAGATGATATTTAAAAATATCTGTGCACTGTTTAAACTTCTCCAAACAGAACCTTCAGGGAAAAAAAAAGAGCAACATTTAAATTTACTTTTTGATTTTTTTTTCCTGTAGACTTGGTAAAACAATAGAGAAATGAAGAACCAATCAGTGGAGATAGTGTTCATTTTGCTGGGACTGACCAATGATCCTCCGCTACAAATTCTGATTTTCCTGCTTCTGTTTTTCAATTACATCTTGAGCCTGATGGGGAACRTKGTGATCATCCTCCTCACCCTGCTGGATCCCCGCCTCAAGACTCCAATGTACTTCTTCCTCCGGAATTTCTCCTTCCTAGAAATGGCATTCACATCTGCCTGTATTCCTCGGTTCTTAATGAGCATTCTCACTGGTGACAAAACAATTTCCTACAATGCTTGTGCGGCTCAATTATTCTTCTTTTTTCTGTTACTAATCACAGAGTTCTACCTCCTGGCAGCCATGTCCTATGACCGCTATGTAGCCATCTGCAGACCACTGCATTACCCCATCATCATGAACAGCAAAGTGTGTCACNTTTCTGTTACTAATCACAGAGTTCTACCTCCTGGCAGCCATGTCCTATGACCGCTATGTAGCCATCTGCAGACCACTGCATTACCCCATCATCATGAACAGCAAAGTGTGTCACCTGCTGGTCATCAGCTCTTGGGTGACTGGATTCTTATCCATCTTCCCCCCTTTGATGTTGGGACTCAAACTGGATTTCTGTGCTTCCAAGTTGATAGACCACTTCCTATGTGACACTTCTCCTGTCCTCCAGCTGTCTTGCACAGACACACGCTTTATAGAATGGATGGCTTTTGTCATAGCTGTGATGACCCTCATCATCACCTTGATCTTAGTGATCCTCTCCTACACGCTCATTATCCAAACCATCCTAAAATTCCCGTCAGCTCAACAACGGAGAAAGGCCTTTTCCACCTGCTCCTCGCACATGGTTGTTGTCTCCATTACTTATGGCAGCTGTATCTTCATGTACATGAAAACATCAGCCAAGGAGAGGGTGACTTTAAACAAAGGTGTNTAGCTGTGATGACCCTCATCATCACCTTGATCTTAGTGATCCTCTCCTACACGCTCATTATCCAAACCATCCTAAAATTCCCGTCAGCTCAACAACGGAGAAAGGCCTTTTCCACCTGCTCCTCGCACATGGTTGTTGTCTCCATTACTTATGGCAGCTGTATCTTCATGTACATGAAAACATCAGCCAAGGAGAGGGTGACTTTAAACAAAGGTGTKGCTGTGCTCAACACYTCTGTGGCYCCTTTGCTAAACCCATTCATTTACACCCTAAGGAACCAGCAGGTGAAGGATGCTTTCAAACAAGTTCTTCTCAGATTGTGTTCTTCTCAAGATAGTGAATTAAGATTTAGATATAAATAGCCTACTGCTGTAACATGACTGAAAACAATGAAATTTATTGTTAGACATATCTGCTATGGCCTATGCCACTTTTCTCCTTTACTACTTAATCATAGAATGTATTCCAATTGTTTTATGCAATTAGATATTCTATATTTCAGAATAGATCTTCTGAATTGCTAGGAAATTGCTTCTTCAGTCCACACTGTAATTCTATCTTTACTCATAAATCTCTATTCTCATAAATGATAGGTTTATTTACAAAATGTATTGTGCATTTGATGCTGTTAGACATAATGGAATTAATTCTAATTACATATTAATTGATAATTGTTTCTTTAATAGTTTAATGTTTCACATCTAAGAATAGAGGTATGCACAAAGTATGAAATTATTCTATAATGTAAAGGAGGTTGTTGTGGGAAATAACTAGAAAATCTGTGTCAGTTAAATGTAAATTTAGTCTTCTACAAGGCAGCATCCACATAGTGAGCCTTGTGAGATGAATGAAGGAAATGAAGCTTCAAGGGCACTGCGATGAGAAGTGGGTAAAGAAATGAGATGTGTTTCCTGCAGATTAAAACTAACAATTAGTTGGCATAATTAGATGGCTCCATAGGAAGAAATAAGTTGACTTCATGCTTTGACACTATTTTTACATTTCCTCATGGGGCTGAATCTTAGCAAAGATACTAGTTTGTGAAAAAAATCAACACGTAACTTGTTAACATGTCAGTTGAAAGAAATTTGTACTTGTAAATTAAAGCTTTCTAACAAATCTACTTGAGCCATTTTTCACAAAATTAAGGATGCTATATATGTATTTATCATATACTACATTAGATACTTATTGTAATCTTAATACACTGGAAAATTTGCACAGCCAAGGAACTGATGTGGGAGGTCCTTCTGTTGGTTAATGAATAAAGAAACTGCCTTGGCCTATTGATAGGGCAGAACTTAGGTAGGTGGGGAAAACTAAACTAAATGCTGGGAGAAGGAAGGGCAGAGTCAGGGAGAAGTCATGTAGCCCTGCTGGAAATGGACGCCGGAACTTTACCTGGTAAAGCGATACACAAATTAATAGAAATGGGTTAAATTAATATGTAAGAGTTAGCCAATAAGAARCTAGAGCTAATKGGCCAAGCAGTGATTTAAATAATATAGTTTCTGTGTGGTTATTTTGGGGCTGAGCAGGCAGGAACTTCCTTGCAACATGGAACCACATAAAATGTGATATTGATTTTTTTCTTCACCTTTTCCTCTTATTTTTTCCTGGATATAAATAAAAATGAAAATAACACAAACTCTAAGACACATTATTTTTATTAATGTTAAAATCACCACACAATGTCATGGCCTTCATTATGACATTCTCATACACACATGTAATTATTCTTTTCTCTAAATTCCTCCAGACCACTCTCCCACACCCTCCCCCAGTTCGCTTTCTTCCCACAGTCAGTCTCTCCACTGCTTTCAAGGCCCTTGTTCTCCACTGAGCTCTCTGTACCCAGTCCCATAAGGTCTTCCTACCAGTCACCCCCCTGACACCTCCCACATCTGTTTACAGTTAAATCCAATGTCCACAAATGATCTTTTAGGCAACTTAGAAAAGGCTAGTCTACCCACACAAAAGGTACCACATGCTTTTTGTGTGCTTTTTCTTTTGTTTTGTTATTTTTGTCTTATTGGTTTTCTCACTTTCTTGCTTGTTTGCTTGCTTGCTTTTTGAGAGAGAACAAAAGCTGGGTATCCAGAGAGGTGGAAGGAGCTGGCTAGAAAAATGAACACAATCAAAACACTACATAGGAAAATTTTTAATTAAAAGGTGAGATTTCAAATAAAAGATGTTTGATTTTTCTTTATGTATGGATTCCCAGCCTACAAAGAATTTAGAGGTCTCCCAAGCTGTAATCTGTTCCTTGCACTGATTTGATGAAGTGCCTCCCGATCTATTGCATGCATTCTTTGCCAGATTTCATTTCTTGTTGCCATAGGTTGCAGCTTTTGTTTAAGGTACTCAAAAGAAGGAATCATTATTTAGATAAGTGTAAAAAGAAGACATATTGAAATTACAGGTCCTGAAAACCTTCATCTTTTCATAATGCCACTTCACGAGAGTGGGGCAAGTCTACCAAACAGGATCTATTCTTCAATTCTCATTCTTGAGCAGAAGGGTTTTTGAAATAATCCTTAGAAGAAAATAAAACTGTGGAGCCTATGTTTCAATCCTGTCGACACCTTTAAGAACTCATTTCATTTTTATATTGTAATTATATCATTTCCCATTCTCTTTTCTCCTTCCAGACTCTCCCATGTACCCCCTTGCTCTTACATTTCATAGCCTCTTTTTCTTTAATTGTTGTTTCGTATGTGTGCATATATATGTATGTGTGCAAGTATGTATAAATACATAAATATAACCCTCTCATGCTTATAATGTTACTTGTATGTATGTTTTCAGGGCTGATCTTTTGCTTTTGGATAACCAATTGGTGTGTCATTCCCTGGGAAAGACCACTGTCTCGCTCTCAACATTTTACCTGAAAATCAATCCAAAAGTGTTTTACGGGACAGTGTTTACGATTTGGGTTAGAGCCCTACTGGGAAGTGCAAGTGATATTGAGAAGACATGACTTAACATGAGTGTGGCCATGACAGACTTGGCCTCACCCTTACAATAACCAGGAAAAGCTACAAACTGTACCTTGCAAGGGACCAATCAGAATTGAGACAAACAAGTACTCAAAGCTCTAGAACATTAAAAATAGTTTACCTAATTTGTATACAATTTGCCAATTTCCTTAAAGCAATGCCAGCACCAATCCCTGTCTGACAATATTCCTAATACCCCATATGAATCTGTAATTCCCCTACCACTCCTGCCCCTTCCCCTCCATTTTTTACTTCTTAAAAGTAAAAGAGATCAAAGTTCTCTGATCCAACTGCTGTGTTGAAATGGATGGAGAGTCCAAGCTCCAGCTTTTAATAAGGGCTCTTTGCTTTTGCCTTTTGCATATGCACTTGGACTCCTGGTGGGCTCATGATCAGGGCATAACAATATTAGTAAGAAATGGCAGTGATTTTCAGTAATGTCTGAGTGTTTGCTAATCTTAGAACAAATGTAGATGGCTCTCAAACCATGAAGATCCACTATGGATGTCATATCAGCTCACTACCCTGAATTCAAAGAACAAGTCTCCACTCTGCCTCCCAATATCATATTACACACACAAATCACACTTCTGAAAAGTTTACAATAGAAATGCTAAAGAAAATAGATGCTAGGAAACAGCTTCCCAACTTCCTGTCTTTTAAAAAGGTCATGAGTGATACTGATGTGTTAGCACACAGTTCATTGCAGAGTCTGTGAGAATGGAATGGCATAAGCCATGATGTCAGAAGCTACCAGTGTTCCTTTTTTTTTTTCATTGATCACACTCAAGTTGGGAATGCGTCAAAATGAGTGGACTTAATTTTCATTTTTTTCTTCAGTTTACTTCCATTTTAAAATTTAAATTTAGATCATTATGAATGCTCAGATCCATAAGATGCAATCATAATAGTTCAAACTCCTTCAATGCCCTGGTCAAAAGGTCAGATTCTACAAGACACAGTTCAATGGAGGGAATAATTATATGTATAAAAAAAACTTCGCAAAATATATTACATTATACTGTTCATCTTTTACGTATCCAGAGTAGAGTTCTTCTACATTCTAAACTCTATGTATTCCCAAAGAAAAGAAGATACATTTCCAAGTTCTAGAATAGATTCTTATAGTCAGTAGTTTTCATATACTGTGAAGATATCTATTGTTATGAGTTTACATGTGAGTTTCATCAAGAACTTTCTAAGAATTAGTAATATTTACAGAAGTTGATATAAAAGACCTGCTCTGAAAAAGTGAATGTTGATAATTTCATTTATTACTAAATGTGTGTTCTATACAAAAAATATGATTACTTTAGGACGTCCTGAGTGAATGTTTATTGTTTGATATGAGTGCAGTCATGTGAAGGACCCTGATTCCTCAGACCCATGGGAATGGCAGTCTGCCCCTGCTCAGGCTCAAAGGAATGGCAATGCATTCACCTGGTGAGTATGCAAATCTTGACACAATATACAGAAATCAACTGCAGCTTCTTCTCCAGATGTTTACAGCAAAACTGATTCCTTACTGATCCCCCTATAGTTAGCTCCTAGTGGGGCTAACAAACCCCTCCACTTTGCACTGCACATAATATATGTACTGAGTTTACACATCACAGAGTAGGTACCCTCCATCCAAGCAAACACCAGACATTGATCCCAGATTCTCTGTATGTGTGCATGTTGTTTCTAAACTCTCATTTTCACTCACATGTCACTCTCATCAGGTTTTCTGGTCCAAGCCAAGGATGCAGCAACTTACAGATATATTTTTGTCATTAAAATGCTTAATAGTGGTCCATAAAAAATGGTTCAGTGGATAAAATGCAAGCACAAGGAATCATGCAAATTGTCAAAATCTATTAAAAAAATAATTCTAGTGACAGTGTCTGCAATCCTGCTGGTGAGATGAGGATAAGTGGATTTCAAAAGCTTGATAGCCAGGCCGTCTGGCACAAATAGTGAGCTGCAAGTTCAGTGAAGAAACTATTTCAAAAAAGTAAGGTAAAACTTAGTAGAAAAACAGAGCTGACATCTGGCCTGCATATGCATGTGCACAGATAAGCGCAACCAATCATACAAGTGCACACAAGCATGGCACACACACAAACAAAATACTATAAATCAATTTTCTTGGAAATATTCATATTACATGGTAATGAATTTCATAAAGACCTTGTTTTTTTCTTTTTATTAATGTGTAGACAAGGCTGGCCTCAAACTCGTGATTCTTCTGCCTCAGCTTCCTTCAGCAAAACCTGCCAGTGTGTGCCACAACTGGCTCATAAAGACATTTTGATACAAGTACAACATGTATGTTGACCATAGTCATTCCTTCCTTCTCTTTCTTTCCATTGCCTGCCCCATTACTCCCATTCATGCCCCAACTCTCATGTCCTATAAGAAACATGATGTAAAGTATATCTCTGTCTACAATCTAAAATCCATCTGAGACCAAATATCCTGCTGCAGAGGGCTTGACACCAGCAGATCAGAGAAACCAGAGAGTAGATATAGGGTAGGCAAACTTCTGGATAGATGCACAGATGCACAGATACACACGGGAACTTTCTGTGAGGACCAAAGCTTAATTATTTGATTTCTTTTTCTTTCTTCTCCTTGTTCTTCCTCTGTTCTGTTCTCTGGCCCTGTTATTTTCACAGTTGTTCCCCTTCTATGTTTTTCCTGATGTTAGCCTTTTACTTCTTCCCTGATGTTTCCCTTCTGCATGCTTCCTTCTATTTTTCTCTTATCCCATTTACACCTCCTAATACAAAGATTTCTACACAAGGAAAGATTATCTCACAAACATAAGTTACATATTTTCCAAAAACAAATTAAAATTTTTACAGAAGAAGAAATCACAAAGTTCATATTGCAGGTTTTCCTTAGAAGACCATAAATGGTTAAATATTTTTATTTGTATTAATTTTCCTACCATAACATCTTTACCCCAAAGCATGATTATTTTATAGTTGATAGCAAAGTTTTAAGCAAGCCAAGTGTTTTCCAGCCAGTTCCTTTTGTAGGCATGCAGCTGTTTGCAGTTTCATTGTACCAGATTCCCATAAAACTTCATTTAAGTGGTCAGTTACCATCTATTTTTTACACACAATAAGGTAATTTAATTTCCTTTCATAACTTTATCTTTAAGGGGCACACCAGTGCCTGTGCTTAATTCTGAAAGCTTTATGACCAAGAAATTCAGGCCTAACCTTGGGTATAGGGACATAAATGCTTTGATGATTAAAGAATCATCAGCCTGTTTGCCCACAGGCAGAATTAATGTGTCTACAATGCATGCAATGTTCTTGTTCTTATCTTTTATCCTTGTAAATCTCATATTTAATGAAAAGGAAGGTAACTTCTCATCTATTTTTGCTTTTTTGTATCATTTATTAAAGCAATTGGCAGAATAACCTAAACTATTTCACTAATCATCTTTACTAATTGTTTTAACCACCCATATCTTTTAGGCTAACTAAGAGAGTCCAATTAAATCACAAATCTTAGAGGCCCAAGTCAATCACTTCTGCTAAGCAGGACCGAGCAAGAATCTTCTGCAGGAGCAGGTACAAGGGAGCCACCACGAAGGGAGCAGGCCAGAGCCAGAGACATCCACAGGAAATGTCTATAACAAGTGACCTCCACTGGAGCAGGCCCAAGCCAGTGACCTCAAGAGGAGCAGGTGCAAGCAAACGACCTCCCTAAGAGAAGGCCCAAACAACCGCTTCGATTGCAGAGCAACCACTGGGAGCACCGAAAGACCTCCAGAAATGCCAACTGACCTCTGGAGTGATTGGAACAATGGCCCCAACTGTACCTCAAGGTCAACCATCTGAGCCTTGGATCCACTGGCACCTGGAAGATTGATCACCAGAGACACAGCCCCAACTACACCAATGAGAGGAGAAAAATGGATAGGCAAGGTAAGAACACACCCCACACCACAAAGAGCAACATGACACCAACAAAAACTAGTAGCTCTACAAGAGCAAGACTTGAGCACTCTAAAATAGATGAAGCAGAAGAAAATTACCTGAAAAATAACTTTCGGAAAATGTTTGATGCCCTTAAAGAAGAAATGAAAAATTCCCTCAAGGAAATTGAGGGAAAAAAACAAAAAAATGGGAAAAAATTAATAAATCTCTTAAAGAAATACACGAAAAAGCAATCAAACAGATAAAAAAAGATTCAAGACTTGGAAACTGAAATAGAGACAATAAAGAAAACACAAACTGATGGAAGTCTGGAAACAAAAATATGGGAAAATGATTTGAAACCACAAAATGCAAGCAAAAGAGAAAATAGACTCACTAGCTAAAGAAAACTTTAAATCTAACAAAAACTTAACACAAAATATCCAGGAAGTATGGGACACAATGAAAAGAACAAACCTAAGAATAATAAAGATAGAAAAAGAAGTCCAACTCAAAAGCACAGAAAATATATTCAACAAAAATCATAGAACTATAAAACTTTCCCAACCTAAAGAAAGAAATACATAAGAAGACACAAGAAGCTTACAAAACACCAAATAGACTGGATTCAAAAGAAAATAGTCTCCTCGCCATATGATATTCAAAATACTAAACATGCATAATAAAGACAGGATACTAAGAGCTGCAAAGAAAAAAAATGGTTAAGTAACATATAAAGGTAAACCTATCAGAATTACACCTGACTTCTCAATGGAACCCATGGAAGTCAGAAGATTTTGGATAGATGTGCTGAAGACGCTAAGAGACCATGGATGCAAGCCCAGACTACTATACCCAGCAAAGCTGGTATTCACTATCAATGGAGAAAATAAGATATTTCAGGACAAAAACAGATTTAAACAATGCATAGCCACAAACCCAGCCTTACAGAAAATACTAGAAAGAAAACCACAAACCAA
>LOEQ01007390.1:94856-107238 GCA_001685075.1 Bramus lutescens | reverse complement strand
TTAATACAGTTTCTGTGTGATTATTTTGGGGCTAAGCAGCCAGGAACCAACAAGAGACTCTTTCCAACATCCCTGTTGTTTTGAAATCTTGCTGATGAATTTCTATTCAGTATAGCAACTCTTCTACTTTCATGTCAAATCGTTAGGAAAAAATGCATGCATGACCTGATGGTCAGCCTACCTGGCACACTGCACTTGCAAATGAGAATCATGGCACACCATTCTCCTGGTGTTCTCAGAAGGAAGAACAATGAATTCTGAAGCACCTGTATTTTGTGCATATAAATTTATAACTGTAGTGGTCTCTAATGCATTGTGCTCCCAGTCAGTATGAAGTGGCCTTTTTTATATTTTTTTGACTATTTTTAGTTTTAAGACTAATGTATTTGGATATTGGAATGTAGGAGAAAATGTAGGCATGACCTAGTGGTCAGCCTACCTGGTATACTACACTTCTAAGTAAGAAGCTCAACACGTCATGCTTCTGAGTATTCCCAGAAGTCAGAGCACTGAATTCTGAGGTACATGAGTCAGTAACTGTCCTGCTGATGAGTCTGCACTCTCCATGCCTTCTGTTGTGTGTTTCTTCCACATTGAGACCCTGGTAGTATGAACGCTCCCTGTCCAACCAGAGGTGAGAACTAACCAATCACAGTCGACATGCTTCCACTGTGTAAGTAGTTATTCACATGCAATAAAGTAGACCTTGCTCCCTGAAACCAACTCTAGGGTGGTTCATCCCCAAGCTCTTTACCAAGACCCATAGCATGGCCCGAATCTATTGTATTATTGGTACTACTCTAGTACCAACCCTTTTATATCCCCAGCCTGCTTCCAATATTTACTTCTCCTCTTATGGTCTTCCTCCTTGTTTTAAGATCAACTCTCATACCTTCATACATATGTATGTGTTCCTATACAAATGCATGTACATGTGTGTGTGTGTGTGTGTGTGTGTGTGTGTGCGTGTGTGTGTTTCATACAGGAAAGAAAACATATATTACTGGGCTTTATTAGACTGTCATATTTCACATAATGTTTTTGTAATTTGATTCATTTTTCTATATATTGCATGATTTCAATAACGAAGGCTGATTGTACCATGAGTATGTATGTGTACCACATCTTTATTATTCATTGGTCTGTTTTGTATGGATAGCTAAACTGGTTCTTTTCCCCTGCTATAGTGAATATAGCAGTAATAAACATAGATGTTGAGGTACTTCTGGGAAAAGACTTAGTGTTTCTAGGGTATATATCCAACATTGGTATAGTTGAGTGATAAGGTAGTTCAATTTTTATTTTTTGAAAACAATCTGATTTTCAAAGTGACTGAACCAGTTCACATTCCTCCCAGCATGTATAAGGGTTTCTCCTACCAATACCCTTGATGGCACTTTATTAATGATGGCTGTTCTGAAAATAGATGGTTTTCATACAATATGTTCTGATTAATGTTTCCCTTCTCTCTACTCCTCCTAGTTCCTCCCAACCTCCCTTCCCATCTGAATCTATCCCTTTATGTTTCTTCTTAGAAAATAAACAGACATCTAGAAGATAAAATAATAAAAAGCAAACATATCAAAATAAGATAAAGCAAACAAACAGAAGAATAAAACCTGAATAAAAGACACATGGAACAGATAGAGAGGTAGTGTTCCATTTACTCTCATATTCAAAAATCTCAAAAGAAATCATTAAACTGGAAGCCACAATAATTACAGATATAGATTGTAAATAGATAGAAATTTTATATATATATATATTTCTGTGTGTATGTATGTGTATAAAGGACCTGTAGGGTAAAAAAAATGTGTCTGTGTATTAAATTAATCTTTTTAAAAAGGGGGAAGATAAAAGCAAACAAAAAGCCCTAACACAGCATGAGATAAAGAACCTCCAAAAATGTCATTGAGTTCATTTTTTGTTGGTCATCTACTTCTTGTTATGGGGCCCCAGTGAGACTTTTTTGGAGAAAAGTAAATTTTATTTGCAAATGAATATCAATTGGAGACAGCATCTGGGGTGGAGATGGGGCATGTACACACTTCTCCTTTCAGCTTTATGACCCCACCTGGTGTAGACCCTCACAAGCCCTGGGCTGCTGCCTGACTCGCTGTGAGCTGTTGTGTGTTGCCCTGTTGATTTTAGAAAGCCTTGTTTACTTGGTGTCCTCCATTCCCTATGGCTCTCATACTCATTCTGCCTCCTTTTGCAGAGGGTTCACTGAGCCATGAGAAAATTGATTTGATAGAGAAAACCTTCGGGAGGCTGAGTATTCTGAGATCTCTCACTCCGCATAATCTCTGTCTGTGATCTGTTTGTTCCCATCTGCTGCAGTAGGAAGCAGTAACAACAAAAGGGAAAATATTTTTATAACTACACACCAAATAGAAGTCTAATGTTTGAAATAAATATATAAAGAACTCAAAAAACATTGCTTTCAAGAAAACAAATAACCGAATTAAAACTGTATACAGACTCTGTGAGCACCTATGAGCCCTGGTTAGTTGATTCAGTTGGCTCTGTTCTCCTGGTGTTCTCCATCCATCTGATGACTCCTGTCAGGTTCTCTGAGCTCTGAGGAGAATGACCCAACCTAATGGAATCCTCCAATTTAGATTGTCTGACCGCAGGTTTCTGCATCTGCTCCCATCTGCATCAGGTCCTCTGCATATGTAATAGATGCTAGCTTTGTGTTTTGGTGGGACTTTTAACACCGGGAGTCTCTGACTCTTTTGCTTGCTCTTGGGACACTTTTTCTCCTATTGGGCTGCCTTGTTCAGCCTCAAAATGATTGCTTTTGCCTTGTCTTGTAGTATCTTGTTTTGTTGTATTTGATTGTTGCCTCTTGGAAACCTACCCTTTTCTTGAATGAACTAGAGAAAGACTAGAATAGTGGAAGAATGAGATACTGTGTTCAGGATGTATTGCATAAGAGAAGAATCTATTTTCAATATGTAAATAAACAAGCAAAACAAATCAATTGGTACAGATCTAAATAGAGAAATCTCTAAAGTGGAAACTCAAATGGCTTGGAAACACTTAAAGACATGATCAATATCCTTAGTTATTAGGGAAATGCAAACTACAACTACTTGGGATTGCATATTACACCAATCAGAATGGCCAAGATCAATAAAACAAATGGTAATTATGCTGGTGAGGATGTAGAGTAAGGGAACACACACTCATTGCTGGTGGAAGTGAAAATATATATAACCTCTGTGAAAATCAGTGTGGTGATGCCTCAGGAAGTTGGGAATAGGCATACCTCAAGACCAACTACACCACTCTTGAGCATATACCCAGGAGACACTTCATCCTACCATAGAGACACTTAATCATTCGTGTTCATTGCTGCTCTATTCATAATAGCCAAAAACAGGAACCAACCTACATGTCCCTCAACAGAAAAATAGATAAATAAAAAATGTGATACATTTATACAATAAAGTATTGCTCAGCTGTTTAAAAAATGAAATTCATGAGGGAATGAACTATAAAAAAAATCCTGAGTGAGGTATCCTAGATCCAGAAAAATAAATATGACATGTATTAGCTTATGTGTGGATATTAGTTGTTAAGTCTATGATAACCAATATACAACCAATAGAACCTCAGAGGTTAGGAAATAAAATAGGCACTTATGGATAGACAGAAACCAGAGGGCTGAAAAGGAAGGATCAAGAAGGAAGGAGGAAAGAAGGGGGAAGGAGAGAGGCAATATGCGGAGGGACAGTTAATAGTAAGGACCATTTGAATATCAGCATTCCCTATTTGCCTGTAGTTTATATAGTATGTAATATGTATATTAAATATATTATTCAATATATCAATGTGTATAAAATCACGTGTGTTGGTCATAGCCTCAGAGTATTAGGAATTGTATCATGTGGTAACTGGAAAATAATCTAAGCCACAAACAATTAGCCCCCAGTTGACCATTCTACTTCACCTACAGAAACTCAGGTAATACAAGCAACTCACCCTGAAAAAACACAAAAAATAGCTGAACCAAAGCCCTCCCTCAGACTTTGTTGACTTATATTAGAAGCCTTACCCTCTCTGAGGAGTGGATGGGAGTGGGGTGGGTGGAAGGTTGGAGGAACAGGAGGAGAGGAGGGAAAGGGAACTGGGGTTGATAAGTAAAATGAGAAAAGATTGTTTAAAAAAATAAAAGAAAAGAAAAACAAAAACCAACCAACAAGCCGAAGCAGCTGGAACTTCCTTATCTGTGGATATGGGAGAAACATTTAGGATGTAGTTAGGGATGATGCTGGTCTAGCAAAGTGGCAGGTGTAGGTTCAGCCCAAGAATCATGATGTCACCAGCCAGGGATAGTTGGCTAGTTTTCCAGTGCCAGGGACAATTGTAGTTCATAGGCATCCTGGGTCTGTGTTACCTCATTTTGTAAAATATTCTTGTTTCATTTATTTCCATGGAAACTTCGTAATTTTGATTTTTTTGTGCACAAATAAAATTCTATTTTGCATACAATTCACATTGTCCTTATCTATATATCAGGTGATGAACTCCTAGGTATCCCGAATAGATGACAGTAAACACTGATTTGCAAGCCTCTCTATATGGTAGTCCTTTGGATTACAACAAGGAGCGCTGTGCATGACTCATGCCAGAGCTCTGTATTTAGCTGTTTGAGATGCTATGGGGTTTTGTATAATAAATACAAATGGTTTCAGCAGTTACACCACCACCAGCACTCCCAACATCCTTGCCTTAATTTTTTGTCATTTGTTTTCTTGGAGATAGCCACTCTTACTGTGGTGAATTAAAATATCAATGTATTCACATTTTGCATCTCTCTGTTGGCCAAGGAAGGATGCTGGTTACCTTTTAAAATGTTAATAGAGTTATCTTTCTGCCTTTTTAACTCTTTCTAATGCATGGGTTGTTAATTTATTAACATTTACATTTTTAGCTATTTTGTATATTTTAGATATTAGAACTTAGTACAATGTGTCACTGGCAAAGACTGTATCTCATTCTGTAGACTATCACTTAATCTGATCAGCAATTTTCATTACTGTGCACAAGCCTTTTGGTTTCATAATTTTCCATCTGTCAGTTTGGGGACTTATTTCCTAAGTAACCAGAGTTTTATTCAGAAATTCCTTACCTATGCCTGTATCTTAAAGTGTTTTTTATACTTTTTTCTCTTGCTGTTTTAGAGGCTCAGATATCATATCATTTATTCACTGGGGTAACTATCATTCCTTATCCTTGGTCTATCAGGAAATATTTTTAGTAGTGCAAAATAAACTTTTACACATAAAAATAATGTTTTCAGGTAAGGATATAGGGAGAAGAAACACTGATACATTGCTAGTGTGAATGTAAATTAGCAAATTCACTATGGAAATCAGAAATCAGTATAGAAGCATCTCAAAGCATCTCAAAATAATCATGTTACCAGGTAAACTACTCCAAAGTATATATTCAAGTGCATCAGAAACTGTACAAGAGATAACAGAATATTTGGACACTAGTCACAGTATCTACATCACAGACACCATAAGTGACTGTAAGCAGACAATGTATTGAGAAAACGTTATTTATGTATGTGTGTGTGCTTACATTATATATAAAGAAGTACTTTACACTTTAAAAAATCAAGAAAAAGAAGACAAACTCATGTAACTTCAGAAAAGTAGACGCTGGAGTTGAGTGCATAAAACATATTAAGTTAGAATCTAAAGACTCATGCCAAATATTTTTTGTCACATGTGGAAGAGTGGGGTAAAGGTTATATGAAAGTAAAGAGAAGCACTTAGTTCAGCGAAAACAGGATTTTGGTAGGATTTAGCTTAAATATGATCAGCCTGCAACAGGTTATCTTTTCCCATCTCAGATTATCACTTTTCATGGTCACTGGAAAAATTCTTCATTTTCTCTGCTCTAAACCTGGAACTATGAAATCATAATTTCAAAAGATGGATGTGTGATAGAAAATCAAGCCAATCTAAGCCTGGCAGTGGTGACACACACCTTTAAACCCAGCAGTTTGGAGGTAGAGGAGTTCAAGGCCAGCCTAGTCCACAGAGTAAATTCTCTGTAGCCAGGGCTACACAGAGAAACTCTATCTCAAAAAAAAAATACAAACAACTACAACAACAAAAATCAACTGGTAACAAATGTGGGTGCCCAAAAATGTAATCCTATTGCACCTTGTCTGAAGGTCAGAGAGTTTGTGCTTATTCAAAGTTGTTGACAAGAACTGTGGCTACACATATTGACCTAGGGTGTGGTTACTTGGTGTTTGGACATTAAGATGGCCTTTAAAAGTAGATCCACTCCACCCTGATCGAAGGTCAGAGAATTCAAGTATACTTCTGCTTCTTCTTTTGAAATAGGCGGTTTGATCTAGGGAGCGACTGATTGCCTTCGGGATACTTGGTCGAGGGTGAGTTCACTGACTTAACAGAATGCTTTTCTCAAGAAATAATGACTTATGTCTCAAGTATCGGGACAAGTAAGTGTTCTGATTGTCCTTCGTGTCATGTTAGAGCAGTCTTTTATCTTCTTCCCCTTTTGTATTGGGGTAGAAAAGTGTATGAAAAAATAAATGCTGGCAAACTCAGAACTTAGAACTCAGAGCTCAGAAGAAGAATTCGGCACCAATATTTACTGAGTTGCCCTCCCATTACTATTCTGTGTCTCTGTGATTCTTTCTTATCTCTGCTCCTCCTACCGAACATTTCTAATCCTCAATGCCCCTATCCTGGAATGTACAAACCTGCTGTATCTAGGATCACAGCAGAACTCACCCCAAAAGGTGTCTCCTAACAAACAAATTCTCTGCAGGCATAATTTTCAAAAGAAAAGTATGTCCACACATTATTTCTACAGAAAGTGATTTTGTATTTACTTCTGGCAGTCCCATAGGAAATGAATGATGGTCTTGGTTTGCAGTCTCCATGAGAATTCATTGCTCTCCAATGCTTTCCAATAGGACACAGAGGTACAGCTCTTCCATTACATCAGAGACTTTATATATTGTTCTGCAAGTTACCCTTGGCAAGGTTTACGCTACTTCAGACAAGTTAGATGAGGTAAGCAATGGAAATGGTAATTCCATACACCTTTCTACCAAACTATAAATTAGTAAATATCATATCTCTAAGAAATGTGAAAGTTGGTCCTGTGCTTTAGATTAACACAAGGTGAGTAGAGATGGTTCATCCATCCTCTCTGTTTACCAGGGCAATGGCTGAATCATGGATGTGCACATTTATCAGAATCAAGATACACAACCAAGGAAAGCTTGGTTGTGTATAATAAATGGTAAGTGTTTGAGCATATTTTTATATTTACCTATTGAGATATAACTCAAGTAACTATAAGATACAAATTATCTTAACATTAAAGAATTTTTTAATTCTTATGTAATAATCTTAATATACAACAAAACTAAATACAATTGTCTATCTTGGCCTGTGAGTCTTATAATCTCATACTGTGATTTGTATTGTTTTCCATTGCAGTATACTGTGAGAATGTGTGATATATGTAACTGCTGAAGCAAAAAATTAGTAGATTCAAATGAGACAATTCTACAGTAAGTATTATATAATTAGATACTGATATCAATGTTGTCAGCACTCAAATTTCATAAGTAAGACTATTATATAATATGTGGTTTTGCAAGGTTACATCAGAGTTGAATAAATACCAGGATGCTGAATATTCTTTCAAATCAAAGTTGGGTTTGTACATCAGATTTATCTCAGGCTGCCTTATATGCCTGGAGTGTCCTGTCTCAAGTTTGGTTACTTTAGAAACCAATTGCAGTTTCAAATGTTTATATATTTCCTCTATAAATTTCCTGAAAAAGACAAAAGGACTTTTTTCCAAATAATTGTTGAGTATTTATAATTTCATTTTTGTATTTGTACTGTTTTCTGAAGAATAACTTGTACTTCACAGGCTTCAAATAATTTTAGTTTATCATCAATTCAGAATACATGATCTTATGCACTTTCTACTTTAAATGGCTTAAATTTTTAATTATGATGATAATAAAGTTAATAAATCTTTTCCCTAGAGATAGCACTAAAACTTTACAAAAGAAATTGTTCCATAAAGTGGATGCTAATTAGAATTTGAATAAAAATATTACATAAAAGTTTTCAAAAGTAGAGTATTTTTACAAAATAATTTATAAAAAGAATATTTTTAAAACTTAATTTTAAGGCTTCTCAAAGTAGAATTTGCTAGTGAGCTCCCTGCTGCGCATGCAAACCAGAATGCTTTTTACTTGATCTTACTTGGTAACCTCATAAAATGTAAACAAGCATAAAGTCTGGGAAATGGTGAATGTTTTCCTTAAAGGACAACAGATCACTGCTGTGTGAGCATTCCAACAACACTATATGCACTCTGTGCACTATGTGCACTCCGGGAATTGGTTTCTCTTTCATTCCTATCACACACTGTGCTAAAAGTCACTGGCTTCTTTCTTTGTGACTTCTTTCCGTTTGGGTCATGCTCACTGGAAACACATCCGCATAAGACATCTCTTTCTAAAGTGCTGCCTATATAATACACTTATGTTCATAATTATCTATCACATATTTAATCTTCTCTTCTTGAATTTCTTCACATGAAAAGAAAAAATAAATATTTTATGCCTTTATGATCACTTATCTTTCTCTTCACTTTGTGATTTTTCAGTATGTTGTAAAAAGCATATATTTCTCCCTGTGTACAATAATTTACTGTGAACCTAAAACTACTAGATCCTATTTTAAAACCATGGAAATATGAAAACTGGTATGTTGCTGTCAACAAAAGTAGCACCAAACTGTTCCTAATGAAACTGTGCTGGAAGGAAGTATTACCTGGAACGTCACTAAGGATGCACCATTTGGAATTCTTATAAGAAAAACAATTGAAATTCACTTGTGTTTGTTATAAGAAATATTGTGGAAACAATATAATTATTCACTTAAAAAACACAAAGAATCAGTCAGTTTAAGCTTTGTTGGATTGATTAAAATAGAGGCTATAAATAAATTCTAGTTACTGACATGGACAAAGATTGTTTCTATGGATATATACACATATTAATTTCAAATTCATATCATTATTTGTTTGCCCTTTTGATTCTACTTTAAAAATTAATTAGAATGAAATTACAAGCTATTTTAATGTATTAGACAAAGTTTATGAGTTTTCTTCTAAGCTTTAAGTATAGTATTGTAAGTATTCACTCAAAAATTGTGGCATTTATAAAGCTATTAAATTTATAGAATAAATGAAGGCTTATTACCAAATCAAAATAGTCTAGAAATGAGAAGTATTTTTACTATAACCTTTTTTCTAAAAAGTTAATGAGCCTTGAATATATACTTGAAATATTGGATTTATATTTATAGGTAAAAACATCAGTTATTACTTTTTTCATGCATATCTTTCCCCCTTTCACTTGTCTTAACTCAGAAAACATGAGTGAGAAATCATATTATTAGAAAAACAAAGCTAGTGGTAGCATTTTGAGCATGTTGAGCTCCCAATTCAGTTAGAAATCTCATGTCCTTCATGCTTCTCAGTTTCTAAACACTTAGCTCAGACTAGCACCATCCTGATCCTGCAAGAATCTCATTTCATGTTGCCATTTATTTAAGTTCTTTGTTTTTTTTCTTTCTTAGAAATTAGGATATGTAAATGCCTAAATTAGAACTTTTAGAACTACTTGTAACAACAGAGTTATACAATATAACCACAAAATATAAATATCACACACCTGAAAAGTCTAATTAAAATAAACTATAGGAAAGGTGAGCAAAGTATAGTAATGAACATGAAGACCTATATTCCAAATGACCAACATCCCTTCTGTAAACGCACAATAATAGTATACTCAACTCTTTACAGGAAGGGAAATAATTGTTCTTCTAAGCATACTAATGAGGTAGTGAACAGGTTCTTGAATAAACTCTAAGATAACTTTAAAAATTATATGGGCTTTGGTTAATTTTCTGAGTAAGAAGTTTTATGTTGGAAAAGGAACAATTTTTAGGTGTGTACTTTTTCTAAAATTCTTTTGTAGACATGTTGGAATACAAGAGGAATGAAGAACCAGTCAGTAGAGATAGTGTTCATTTTGCTGGGACTGACCAATGACCCCCCGCTACAAATTCTGATTTTCCTGCTTCTGTTTTTCAACTACATCTTGAGCCTGATGGGGAACCTCGTGATCATCCTCCTCACCCTGCTGGATCCCCGCCTCAAGACTCCAATGTACTTCTTCCTCCGGAATTTCTCCTTCCTAGAAATGGCATTCACATCTTCCTGCATTCCACGGTTCTTGATGAGCATTCTCACCGGTGACAAAACAATTTCTTATGGAGCTTGTCTAACCCAATTATTCTTCTTCTTTCTGTTACTAATCACAGAGTTCTACCTCCTGGCAGCCATGTCCTATGACCGCTATGTAGCCATCTGCAGACCACTGCATTACCCCATCATCATGAACAGCAAAGTGTGTCACNTTTCTGTTACTAATCACAGAGTTCTACCTCCTGGCAGCCATGTCCTATGACCGCTATGTAGCCATCTGCAGACCACTGCATTACCCCATCATCATGAACAGCAAAGTGTGTCACCTGCTGGTCATCAGCTCCTGGGTTACTGGGTTCTTAGTCATCTTTCCTCCTTTGATGTTGGGACTCAAACTGGAGTTCTGTGCTTCCAAGTTGATAGACCACTTCCTATGTGACACTTCTCCTGTCCTCCAGCTATCTTGCACAGACACACGCTTTATAGAATGGATGGCTTTTGCCTTAGCTGTGATGACACTAGTCATCACCTTGATCTTAGTGATTCTCTCCTACACACTCATTATCCAAACCATCCTAAAGTTCCCATCAGCTCAACAACGGAGAAAGGCCTTTTCCACCTGCTCCTCGCACATGGTTGTTGTCTCCATTACTTATGGCAGCTGTATCTTCATGTACATGAAAACATCAGCCAAGGAGAGGGTGACTTTAAACAAAGGTGTNTGGATGGCTTTTGCCTTAGCTGTGATGACACTAGTCATCACCTTGATCTTAGTGATTCTCTCCTACACACTCATTATCCAAACCATCCTAAAGTTCCCATCAGCTCAACAACGGAGAAAGGCCTTTTCCACCTGCTCCTCGCACATGGTTGTTGTCTCCATTACTTATGGCAGCTGTATCTTCATGTACATGAAAACATCAGCCAAGGAGAGGGTGACTTTAAACAAAGGTGTGGCTGTGCTCAACACCTCTGTGGCCCCTTTGCTAAACCCATTCATTTACACCCTAAGGAACCAGCAGGTGAAGGCTGCATTCAAACAGGTCCTTCACAGATTGTGTTCTTCTCAAAACAGTGAATTAAGAATTAGGCCTAAATAGCATGCTGCTGTAACATGACTGGAAAAAAATGAATTAATAGATATATCCACTATGGCCTATGCCATTTTTCTCCCTTACTACTTAAATCATTTTTAGTATTCTAATTGTTTTATGCAATTAGATATTCTATATTTCAGAATAGATCTTCTGAATCGCTAGGAGGAACCTGCTTCTTCAGTCCACACTGTGTAATTCTATCTTTACTCAGAAATCTCTATTCTCATAAATTAAAGGCTCATAAACAAAATGTATTGTACAAGTAAATGTCTAGACATTCTGAGTTACTTCTCTGTGTGTATTAATTTTAAGTATTTAATTTGAAGCTTAATATTTTGCATTGCTAAAAATAAAGACAAACACAGAACATAAAATCATTCTATAATGTAATGGAGGTTGCAGAAAATAACTAGAAAATCTGAGTTGAAACAAAGATTAAATTAGTCTTGTAGAAGGAAGCATCCAAATTATGTACCTTGTAAGATGAAAGAAAATTGGGCACTGTTGATGAGAAGCATGAAGCATATTAAGGAATGAGATGCTTCTCATCTAGAGTTATAATCATTAAAAATTAATTGTCAGAATAATTAAATCATTTTGTCAAAAATATCAGAGCAAAAGAACACAGCTTTCTTGTCAAAGGTAATTCAAGATGTTTATTCTAGAGCAGAATTTGAGTGACAGGACCTAGAAACAGATTTATGTTCTCTTTAGTTCCTCTTTCCTTTTGGAAACAGCCTTATTGAGCTTTTTGTTGTTGTCTTTTTTTTTCCTTTTGGTAACAGAACAATGAAAGTCATAAATCAAGATATTTCTTAAATACACTGATGGAAACATCAGGAAGATGATGACAGGAAGGTGGGGAATATTTTCTACAAGTTTCAGATGATATTTGATGACATTCTTAGGTCAAATTAGGCCAGCAGAGACTGTCCGGAACCGTGGATCCCAGGAGGCACGGAGGTTACGGCTGAGGGAGGGCT